>JBBPLG010000962.1:0-10966 GCA_038089695.1 Xanthoconium separans | reverse complement strand
ACTGTTATCTTCAGGAAACCCACAAACAAAACAACCCCTCTACTCAGTACCCCTCCCCCTCACCTCTCACCAACAAGGACCTCCTTGCCCTGGACCATATGGAATGCAACTACGCCTTCATCACCAGACTCATTCCCCTCCCCTCATCACACCTCTGATACAATAACTCTTGTCACCTATGCCACCACCTTGGACACTTTAAGCGAGACTGTCAACTCTTCCAATGCCGACAGTGTGGAAAGTTCGCCCCTGGACATGTCTTCACTACCTGCCCCCTCCGAAACTTTGACAAAGTTTCAGAACTTGCTTCCACTCCCCACTGAGGATCCGATGCCTCACAATGAGTCCCCTCTACCCCCTGGTCTGTTCCCCAATGAAATCCATCTAACTCCATCCCCGTCCCTATACCCACTCTGGTCCCCCTGGTGACAGTAATCCAATGCTACCAGAGTAGAGGAGAACCTGGCAGTTCTTCAAGTGGTCGCCCTTCCCCTCCCACCTCTTCTTCATCCAACCAATCCCTCATTCACCCTGTCTGCCGTACCCACCACCAACACCCTCGTCATTGTCATGGTCCTTCCCCTCCCCCACTGACCCATCCCTATGCTAGGGAACAATCCATCCCCCACAATTACGATACAGATTACAATGATATCTTCAATGCCACCATTACTGGCTCCCCTGATCCTTTCACAAGGGGCCTTTATTGAAGTCTTCGTAGTAACTTCAACCCTAGTATGGGGGTAATGTTACAGTTTCTCCTTTTCTCCCTTTCCTCTTGCATTCCTGATGGACTTATCTTCTTTTTCTCATTTTCCAGAACTAGTAAACCTCTTATCTCACTTGCTGTGTCATCGTTATTGTTCCTTTATTCTGGAACCTTCTATTCCACAGCATCCCTTGACAGTGTGGTTCTTACTCATGCTGACTCAGAGTCACATGACCTTTCTATGATGTTCTATGACTTTCCACCTTCACTTAGTCATAGAACCTTGTAACCCTATATAATACCCTGGTACCCCTTCACTGTTCCTCAGCTTGGGCTCCCAGTTATATATCTTTTGCTCCCCTCTAGTCCTCATTGTTACGGTTTTCTTTGTGTGCATTAATTTTCTTTCATTTGTTCCTTGGACTCGTTTACTCCTCACAATGGGACCATTCCCATCCAATAACTTTCCGACTTATCCCTTACAATGCTGTATTGTCACTCGGCGATCCTCTCCGAGTATGACTTCCATCTTGTTCCGCTCGCTGTTATAAGAGGGATCCTGTCACCAGTATATCAGCAAGCAAGAATAGGATTGCAAGTAAAGGGCAATGAGGAGTTGTAGTAGGAATACAAGCATGTATTCTGGCATAGAACTAGCTTAGAGACACAACAGTACAAGTGTGACTCTACAGTATATATACTAGAACATGATGGTGCACAGACCATTAGGGTAAAGGGTGATCCTTGAAGGATGAAATAGGCATCCCACATCAGGAAGGAACAAAGGGATAAAAGAGGGGTCCTGCTGTTGTGAAGATCAGAAGAGGATCAATGGGATTTGAAAGGATCAAAGTATGAAACATGCTCTATATGGCTATAGAGTCCATTGGGTGTACAAGTAATGGGAGATCAAGAATGGGATCCCATCCAGAATGAAGGAAAGGATCAAATAGGGATCCGCTGTCTCAGGGTGATGAGAATGAGCAATGGAATCAATAGATGATCAGAAATGCATCTAGGCTGTAAGTGGACAAGGGGTTCCGCACAGCTGTACAGTGGCTGTAGGAACAGCCCAGGTTGTGTCATGTCATACTTCTGTGCTTGAGGAGTGTGGTGAGGAGGGGAAGGTGGTGTGCTCTGTGGTTGACTAGAAGAGCATGTGTCTGTCTTCAGGAAGAGTCATCCTAGACCATCTATGACCAAGATGTCTAGGAAGAACAATGGTTGGTCATGAGTGAGAGCATGGCAACTCCTGGTAGTGTCCATAGATGAGGATGACAACATTGGTAGTACTCTCTGAGTACTGATATGAAGGGTAAGGCTTCTGCCAGAGCCTTGGGGTGATGGTGTCCCTGTCTCTTGAGGAAAGATGGAAGAAAATAAAGTGGTCTGGTCTGGTAGTACTACTGGTGAACTGTAAATCCATAACAAAAGGTTGAAGAAAATGAAACTTGTTTCCAGTAGTGGTCCCAGCAAACTGTGTATCCATAACAGTAAGGGGATGATTCAGCAGCAATATGACATTGTGTTCAAGGGACTTGAGCATTTGATAGGCAATGTCTGACTTGCCTGCACATGTGTCCTTCCATTCCTTGGAGCAGTCTGATGCAATGCCAACAATGATTGATGGCTTTTGTCATACAGTCATGTAGTTCCACTGCCATCATTTCACATTAGGTTGACTTTTGCACTACTATAGATAACAGCATGACAAGCGAGTGATAATAACCACTCAGCAATGGTTCTTGATCTCTTCAAGTCTGCTGTAAGGGAGTATGGGATGCTATCTTGAGTTTTGGGAGACTGTGGTGGTGAGAACATTGATGTTGCAACCTATGTAACTATGAGGAATGGCACAGAACATGCCTCCTTCATATGGGGCTTGTAAGTTAATTAAGGAGAATGTGCATATGAAATACTCATAATTAACAATTAGGTCAGTGCACAATTCATGCATTGAGTGACTGTGGGTCAAGGTTGGAACTCAATTCACCAGATGCTGGTGTGCATTCTTTACCTGCCTTGAAAATAGGCACATACTTAATCCTCAAAATTCACATCATATATGGCTCCTGCAGACACTGTTTCTTTTACCAATTAACAAAGACTGTCAGGACTTTTGATGGGAATGGAATTGTCATCCGATAGATAGTGTTGACACAAACTTTAAAAGTCCAATGGTATGTAACAATGTACTATGCATTGCTATGCCTAATGTGGTGATATGGACTAGGATCTTTGTTTCTTAGGTCAAACCATGGTGTGTATCAAGACGAGTGCAAAGGTGTACACCCGGAGTTGATTGAGAAGTATTATGGTGTATATGGAGAACCTGTCACACTCAAACAACACCGGTCAGGTGCCAGGCACACAATGGATGAAGAAGCAAGCAGGGGTGAACTAGACGAACTTATAGCTGCAACTGATCTCATCAACTGACAGCAAGTAAATGAGGGCTCAATGTTTATCCCATCTCACAGTTTCCCATTTGCTAACCATGAAGATGAGGCAGCGTATTTTGGGATGTTGAGCCCAGTTATTGATGGTCAAATCATTCCAAATGGGTTTGGACTTAGGCCAGAAGAATGGGAAGATGGGCATTATCCAGTTTTTGAGACAATTTGGTTGGGCTGACAGTGATCAAAGCAGCTGGAGGTTACCCTTCCCAATAAGATCTGGTATGAGCATGCCTGCCTATGATGCCAGGCCCTTGTTTGCATGACTCGTATTGGCCTAGATCATTCATAGGTTCCATATACAATGTCCATGTAGTTCACCATAACAGTTTGTGGGCTATTCTTCTGCTCACCCACTGGGCCCTTCATTCTGTCAATGAATCCCTCCACTCTCCTTGTCATACATTTCTACATCTTCATCCAACTATGTACTATACATGTCCATGATTGACTGTTCCTCATTCTGCTGGGCAAACAGTGGCACATGTGAGTGTGAGGTGTTCTGTTGGCAGAAAGATAAAAAGCCCATCCATGATGAATGTGATCATGGTAGGAGCAAACACTCAATTGTTCCCTACACCTGCTGTTCTAGGGGTTGATCTGCTGCTGCTGCTGCCACCACCACCACCACCACCACCAGACCTCACATCCACTCGGATTGCTTCCACCATGCAACCTGACTTGCTTCTGGAATTTTTTTCCAACATCAAAACTGAAACCCAAGGCTGATCAAAAGCTGCTCACCAACTTGGAGATGGCAGTCATGGCCTGAGTAGAAGCTGTCAGAATGTTTGGATCACAGAAAACAAAGGTTGGTGCAAGCTCTGGTGCCTGCAAAGTACAGTGATGTTTCAAAATTCACTTGGCTTTTAACACTGACTTGGAACATCCCAGGCTTCTGCAGTGAAAGCAACCAAACAGTTGCGTGATGCTAGTGGATTGTTGAGTCAACAAGCTGCCAGTACTCCTGTTTCATCCATGTTTTCAAAGTCAACTTTGTGGGATTGATTGTATGTGGTATTACAGTAAGTCCAAGACTATTGCTGCTCTACCATACTTGATTAATCATGGAAAATGTCACAGTCAAGTGGTTTAATGGACCCAAGGGCACAATTTGGGATATTGTCATATCCCTGGCTTCAACCGTAGCTATCAACTCTGAACAACTCTGGTCAGACTTACCTTAGCAGATTTCAAGAAGTCATTTCCATTCCACAGACTTCACACCAGAGTTGTAACTCTGGCTGGACTTCTTATCCCTGTTAGTACTAGTCCGATTCATTTCATCCCATCCGTACCTTGCAGTACCTTACAACCCATCAGCTTATATTCACCCCTGCTGTCACTCTTGCTGTGTCTGACTATGTCATGCCACCCATTCATTCATTGCCTATATCCTATGCACCTTCACAGCTCCGGTCTGGACTTACTCCGGACCTCAGTATATAAGCTCTTCACTTTGTATCCTATTACCCTCAGTTTGAATATCAATTTAGTTTCCCTCTCCTCATGTCTTGGTCCTCCTCGCTCTCTTTCGCCCTCATCTCCTACTCCTCCTAAATACCAGGGAATGGGTGTTACACTTACTGTGAGCTGATGCCCTAGTGAAGTTAGTCGCAACCATTTGTGAGAGGGAAGAAGAAGTGAGCAGTGATACAACCTAGTGTACTGCAAGCCAACCAGCCCAGCCGAGTACTGTCCGGGATTACTAGAGGTCAAGCACAGATATGCAAGACCAAAACGGAGTCTTGAGGGTACAAGTGCAAGCTAATGCCTTGAGGAGCTGGAAGACAAAGAGGTGTGAAATGATAGAGATATCGAGAGTGGATGAGACTAAAGAGGGATCCTATCGCCAGTACACCAGTGAGCAAGAATAGGATTGCAAGTATAAGGGCACTGAAGTGCAATATGAATACAGGCAGGTATTCTGGCATAGAACTAGCTTAGAGTTACAACCGAACAAGTGTAACTCTATATATATGTATCCTGAATGGTCCACAGACCATCAGGGTAAAGGGTGATCCATGAAGGATCAAACAGGTTTCCTACAATGGGAAGGAATGAAAGGATCAAAGAGGAGTCCCGCTGTCATGAAGATCAGAAGGGGATCAATGGGATTAAAGGATCAAAGGATGAAACATGCCCTATATGGCCATAGAGTCCATTGGGCATACATGTGATGGGAGATCAAGAACGGGATCCCATCAGGAACTAAAGAAGAATCAAATGGAGATCCACTGTCTTGGGACGATGAGGATCAGCTCAAGGATCAACAAATGATCAGGGATGCATCTAGTGCAATATGTGGACAAGGGGTTCTGCTCGGCTGTACAATGGCTGAGGATCAGCCTGGATCATGAAGAGTCATACTCCTGCATCTGGTGAGGAGTGGGATAATGAGGGGAAGGCGGAATGCTCTGTGGTTGGCTGGGGGAGTGGGTGTCCATCTTCAGGGCGAGTCTTGCTAGATCATCTATGACCAAGATGTCTAGGAGAACAAGGGTTGGCCATAAGCGAGAGTATGGTGACTCCTAGTGTCCATAGGCATGGACGATGATGTTGGTAGTACTCCCAGAGTACTGTCATGAGGGTAAGGCTTCTGCCAGAGCCTTGAGGTAATGGTGTCCCTGTCCATCAAGGAGAGGCAAAGAAAAGAATAAAGTGGTCCAGTCTGGTGGTACTGCCAGTGAATCATGGATTTCCATAATAGTACACACCAGAATTGCAGAGTTGTAAATGAGAAAATTTAGGCAATAGACTGAGATTTGACAAGCAGAAGTTCATTTCTACTTGAGGTGAAACATGCCCTCTTGATCATAGTCCCCTCACCATACCAGGGATCCCTACCAGTTGCAGTGAATCCCTGGATCTCATCATGGACAAAGGACAAAGATATTCAACTGCAGCTGACAGGCCTTCAGATTCAACCTAACCCTGAATCTCTCAGACTGCATACTTTATCACAGGAACCAAAGCAAGCATAGGTTGAGACTCATTGAATGCCAACAAAGATTTGTTTACAATCTTATCTCAATGGAGCATCTTGCCATGCTCATGTCCAATAGAGTTTTCAATATTGTTGAGATGATGCAAGTGAAGGTGGAGGTTGGCATTATAATCAAGCTGCATGAGGAACAGTCTGTTGCTATTAAGGAATTGCAAGTGTCTGCAAGCCAATCAACCAACACCATGACACAGATGATAAGCAAGATTAAAAACCAAAATGGGATAAAAGGTATATGACTCCATGAAATGTGGACTTGGTACCACACAATGCAGAAAGATAATTACAAAGAGTACAACTATATACAATGAATGTATGGAAGCCAAACCATACTATGCAAGAGATATCACTAGCCTTCAAGCTTCTTCCATCTTGCCATTGTGGGACCTGGAAATGCCACCAGATTATAATTGAAACCACTGTGTGATAAATTAGAGCATAGACACCCAATTGTCTGCTCTACCACATTTGTGCAGACATCAAGTCAGTGCCTCTGCTTCTTCTTCCTCTTCATCCATGGATGGTAATGGTAATGGTAATAATGCATCTACCAGATCTTCCATGCCCTCACAAAAAGAATCTCTTAGTGGTAATTTGTAGCCTTCCCACATGTATGCATATGGACCTGCTGTTTATAAGCTGATGAGTATGACAAGTTACTATCTGTTGAAAATGATCTGACACATCAACCATGGTTCTTCTGGGATGGTTGTAATGGGCCAAGAGTGGATTCAATAGCTTTTGTGCAGTGTCTAAGCTAAAAGATTCCCTGGGGATACAAAAATCAGTTGAACAGCCCAACATGGTATCTCCAATAGTTTTAATATACATCAAAATCTAGGAAACATCACATCAAGAGGAAATATGGAATACTTAATTATGTCGCTGGGGGGGAAGTACTGATATTTGGATCATCATCCTTACATGCCATATGATAGGCATATACAGTATATAGATTGGCTTATGCTGTTACACTTACTGCGAGCCGATGCCCTAGCGAAGTTAGTCGCAACCATACGAGTGTGAGAGAGATGAAGTGAGCAGTAATACAACCTTGTACTGCGAGCCAACCGGCCCAGCGGAGTACCGTCCTTTGTGTGAATAGATCAAGCACGGATGTGCAAGGTCGACGAGGAGTCTTGAGGATACAAGCGCAAGTTAATGCCTTGAAGAGCCGAAGACAAGGATCATGAAATAGAGGCGATGTCAAGAGTGGACGAGACTCTAGAGGGATCCCTCTACCAGTACACCAGTGAACGAGGATGGATTGCAAGTATGAGGGCACCAAAGTGCAGTAGTGATACAAGCAGGTATCCAATGTGTAGAACTAGCTTAGAGGTACCAACAAACAAAGGTACCTCTATATATACTATCCTGAATGGTGCATGGACCATCAGGGCAAAGGGTGATCCAAAGGATCAAACAGGCTTCCCACAATGGGAAGGAACAGAAAGGATCAAAAGGAGTCCCATTGTCATGAAGAGTGGAAGGGGATCAACAGGATCAATAGGATCAAAAGATGAAATGTGCCCTATATGGCTATAGAGTCCATTGGGTGGTACATGTGACGGGAGATCAAGAATGGGATCCCATCAGGAACTAGAAATAGGATCAAAGGGGATCCGCTGCTTTGGGGTGATGAGGATCAGTGTGAGAATCCACAGATGATCGGGGACACATCTAGTGCCATATGCGGACGGAGTTCCGCATGGCTATACAGTGGCTGAGGATCAGCCCAGGTTGTGACAAGTCATGCTCCTGCAACCAGCGAGGAGCGGAATAACGAAGGGAAGACAGGATGTTCCGGGATTGACTAGGAACGGGTGTCCATCTTCAGGGCAAGTTTTGCTAGTTCGTCTGTGACCGAGACACTAGAGATGACGAGGGTTGGCCATAAGCAAGAGTATGGTGACTCCTGAGGTGTCCTATTGAGGAGGGCGACGATGATAGTACTCCCTGAGTACTCATGTAAACGGTAAGGCTTCTGCCAGAGCCTTGAGGTAAACGTGGTCCCTGTCTGTCGAGGAAAGGTGAGGAAAAAGAATGAAGTGGTCTGGTCTGGTGGTACTGCCAGTGAACCGTGGATTTCTGTAACAATGGGTACTTTCACACCATTGCTACCCTGGAAAGGGATTACTGGTGGCCAGGAATGGCAACCTTTGTCTGCCGCTACATCTCCAGATGTGCCACCTGTCAAGCAAACAAGGTCCAGACCCACCCAACAGTTCCTGCCCTCTCCCCTATTGTCTCCACTGCCATCAGACCATTCCAGCAGGTATCCATTGATCTTATCACCAGACTCCCTTCTAGCAACGGCTTTAATTCTGCTATGGTTGTGGTAGACCATGGGCTTAGTAAGGGGGTGATTTTCAAACCTTGTACCAAAAACATCGACGCCATGGGGATCACCTCCCTCTTTTTCTCCTGTGTTTTCAGACATTTCAGATTACATGACAAGGTAATCTCTGATTGAGGACCCCAATTTGCCTCTGCCTTCACCATCAAACTGGCAAGACTCCTTCAATATGACATAGCACTCTCCACTGTGTACCATTCACAGACCAATGGAGAAACTGAAAGAGTCAACCAGGAATTGGAAACATATCTACGCATCTTCTGCAACAGAGCTCCACAGAAATGGGCAAACCTTCTTACCACTGCCGAATACCACCATAACTCTGCACAACATTCTGTCACCAAACAAACTCCATTCTTCTTGATAATCAGATATGAACTCTGCTCTTACCCCCCTCTTGGAAAAACATTCCTACCCACCCTGGAACAACAGATGAATTCCCTAGAAAAAGCCTGAGAGGAAGCCATCGCCACGCATGACAAAGCCCGGAGGTACATGGCTGAACAAATCATGTTGAAGTTTTCCCCATGGAAAGCAGGACAAAAAGTCTGGCTGGACTCCCAAAATCTCCAGTTGAAATATCCCACTCGAAAACTTGTACTTCAAAGGGAAGGACCCTTCGAAATCACCCAAGTACTCTCACCTGTTTCCTACCATCTCAAACTTCCTCCAACTTGGAAAGTTCACAATGTGTTTCACACCTCCCTTCTATCCCCCTATAAGGAAATGGAAGAACACAGAGAGAATTTCTTCCCAGAACCACTGGACATAATAGAAGGAGAAGAAGAATGGGAAGTTGAGAACATCCTAGCACACTGAGGGTTGCCTGCCCAATGAACGTATCTGGTCAAATGGAAGGGCTACTTCTCAGCAGAAAACACTTGGGAATCCATGCAGAATCTGTGGCATTCTACAGAGCTAATTCAGGAATACTGGGACCGATTGGGAGATAAGAGGTAACCCCTCGGAAGTAGTACCAGAAATAGCTATAAGGCACACTGTCTGGTGGCAGGCTTTCCCTCATCCCCATCTTTTCACCATCAAAATATGTATGTACTCCACCGTCAATGACCTTCCGATCGACACACCCCTTCATCTCCACTGCTTCCCCCCTGAGCACTGTCACATGGCCCTTAGCACCCTCCTCTCCAACCCTGTCATCCACAGATATCTTAAATGAGACGACTCCTTTGTCCATCGCAGCCCCCTTGATACCCTCATCACTGTTGCCCAGTCCCTCCACACTGTCAAACAAGTTCATGAAATCTCTATGGGGGACATCATTGAGCCCAACCCCCAGCATGTCCTTATGGACACCACCATCACCGAAGCCCAACACCACTTATTTGACTCTGTCCAACGCTTTGGGGTCATTTCTGCCCTTAACAAGCTCCCCTACCTCGTTGTTGCCCCAGTCGTCTGCCCCCTCTTTAAATCTCTCCCCCATCAATATTAGCAATTCTACCTCAACCAATCTATCATGCCCTGGGATAACCCCCTCCACACCTCGGAAGGAGACTTGTCTGTTGACAAAGATCTCATCTCTGTCCCCTCCACCAGAAATTCCCCTCTGGCATTCTCAACCAAAGAAAATTCTACCCACATTCCTGTGCCAGCCCCTGATTTGTCCAACAGAGGAAGCAGCCACACTGGGAGAATTGATTTGAGAGTATGCCCCAGAGTTGATGTCAAGAACCCCTTTGCTGATGGGGGTGTAGTGGATTGATTCCTGGCCACTCTCCCCTTTGCCCACTGTCCCTCTCCCACTCCCACTCCTTCCCAACCCACCGATAGAAAAGTACCAGCGGAACACTTGACCTGATGGTCCATGCTTATCCTTTCATCATATAAATAGTCAAGCATTGTACCAGTAACAGTAATCTAGTTCTACACAATCTATACCATGTTAACTGGAGTTCCACTAGCTCAAAGTCCTCACTTCCTCGCTCATGTCTCTCTTCCCTTCTCCCACGAAGAACTAGGACTTTGCGTTGTCACAAGAGGACCCCTCTATTCATAAGGGTTGAGTATGACACTGTTGACTTCACTTCACTTAAGTCCTTGGCTACCAAACAGGCGTTCTACTATCATTCTTTATTCATCCTCTACAACTGTGTTAACTCCAGTTGTCATGGTAAGCATAACAACTATCATGCTCTATTACTAGGATTCAACACTGGTTTTTGTTACAGATTTATGGTTCACCAGAACCATTACCAGACCAGAGTACTATATTTTTCTTCAACCTTTCCTCAATGGACAGGGACACCACACCACCTCAAGGCTCTAGCAGAAGCCTTACCCTTGTACAGTACTCTGGGAGTACTTATTGCATCATTGTCCACCTCTATGGATATCATCAGAAGTTGCCATGCTCTTGCTCATGGCCAACCATTGTTCTTCTAGACATCTTGGTCATAGATGGTCTAGCAAGACTCTCC
>JBBPLG010000961.1:0-11484 GCA_038089695.1 Xanthoconium separans | reverse complement strand
TGCCAGATGTGACATCCCCGTGGTCCGCCTCACTCACCGAGTGGCATCAACGAGCTGGAAGGGAAAGTCTACGTGACGACCGAGCGGGATCACGCATGGGCATGGTACCTGACCCATGTCCGTTTGCAATGTATGCGCTTTTTTTGGTCATTGAAACAGATCCAAGACGGACACAAACCCCAAAGATGGTGATGAATGCGGGAAGCAACGCGTGTCAACTTGAGCGTCGCACGTGATGTACGAGGATGACCCGATCATGATCTGGTTATCAAAATGAATACCTTTGGATGCGTATGGCGTCAAGATAATCGGCCTGAACCTCTGCCAAGATAGAAGCGACCTGCAATATATCTTGCGTTTCATCCGGCGGTGATGGGTGTGATATCCGATATACACCCGGGTTGGCTTATCACTGCGACGGCCCAGCTGTACTCCACCGAGTAAAACAGCATCAGCAGATTAGATGACCATTGTTCGTCAACTTGAAGGCGGGTCCATCGACTCATGTCAACTACCAGTAAAACCACCCGTTTCGCCGGTCGGTGGCATGTCGGACTCGCAGAGATGGACACATGCAAGGAGGGCCCGGGGCACAGGTGGAGTTAGATCAAGCCAAGGACTCGGATGCTGACAGTGCTTCCCGTAATGTTTGCCTCGATCAATACATCGCATATTTCAAGCCAAACTGATCTCACACGCTCCATCAACCGCACTGCGATGAGATCAACAACGCAGCAAGAGTTCGGCGCTCTACAGCAATTCATCTCCGCTGCAGCTCAGTCGTTGACGAGGACACTGGTTGCAAGACATATCGATCCACAGCTTGTGATGATAAGGCATATTACATCTGACGCTCGGAGCCAGGATACCTGTTCCAGCAGCTACTATTATAAACACAGGAATTGTTCTCTCAGGTGGAACAGTGATCCCGCGATATTCACAAGCCGAATGATCATTCATAGCAGGGAGAGTGATAAATAGTCCGCCGTATACTCCGTGGAGACCGACTCGCTTTGAATCATTGGCTTTTTCAACGCCATCACCTTTTCCATCGGATTCCATGTCCTCTGATCTACAATCCGCTGTGAACCTCATCATTCTGAACAACTATGGATCCCGTTGGTCACTCTTGACACTACTGGTGGTTTATCTAACATGCCAGTGCAGTCGTTGTCATCACTGTCGTCATATATGATTATTGTGAGTGGGCATCGTTGAGCATTCTTTGTTCGTTGTCGCTTCAACATCAAATCTCTAGTCCTCACCTTCTCAAAAGAGGTATTCCATCCCTTATCTGCGTTCAATTCATTGCTAACAATATACAAAGGTAGAATACATTTGGGTGAGGGGTTTTCCATGATCACTCACGTACAGTGACCCTGATAATCTCACAGCGCCAACGATGGACTTGGGTCTCCACAATGTTTGTTGTTGTGCGTAAATCTTTGACCGGTATGTGGAATGTATGTTCCTGACTGACGGTTCCAATAGGTCCGTTACATCGGTATTTTGTGTGCCATGTAGGTCTACTGGTATATGCACATTTTTTAACGGACTTAACTTTAATCCGTTTTCAAGGCTCACCTCACTCCGTACGTTCAAAGGTCCACCATATCATTTATTCGCTCAATCACTCTCAGTTGGCAGTTCCTTTGTTCCTGGCCCTGTAAAAGTAAGTTGCTCCCTGCTTTAATTTTCTTGTTGTTGATGAGTCTATCCTGATAGGCGTGCGTACCTTATATAACTTTGGAATATACCACGGAATTCAGGTGAAACAGTTGTAAGTGCACTCATTTACCGAGTGTCACAAGAAGACTCCATATCCAACAGGTACTGTATTATTTTATGTTGGGTTATGGGCATTCGTGGCGTTCCTTTTCGCTACTGATTGTGAGTAATATCACCCTCTGAGTGCATCTTCAACACTATGCTAATCAGGGTCATAGTGGTGATGATTCTGCGTGTATATGCAATGTGGAATCGATCCAGAACAATCCTTTACACCCTCCTCTTCGTTTATGTGGTGCAAATCATCCTCTGGATCGTTGTTAACATTGATCGAAGGATATCAAGTGCGTGCTATGCAAATCAGATCGTCGATGTGTGACCTCCCTAACCTCCTACCATGGCTTTAGCGACCATTGTCCAAGTTTCCAATTTTTCATTTTGCAATGCCCTGTTTGATGGTCTACCAGTGTCTGAAAGGTTGAAAATAGGCTCATGCATGTTTCTTGCTGCTGCACTGGTGATTCTCGCTGTCTTCCAAACCATCAAACAAGCAGTAGAGATGTACAAAGCGACAAAGCAGTGGCAACTCAACCGCTACATGAAACTACTAGTAAGAGATGGAATTCTTTATTTTTTCGTGTATGTCCCAGCACACCTCATGCGCATCTCTCTTTGCCTGTGGTTCTACTCGTCCAAATACTAACACTCCACTTGTAGGTATGTTCTTTACCAAATGATTAGTCTGTTCCAAGCGGACAGTGTACCAAATAATATTGCAGCCATCTTCCTGGATGTATTGTCTATTCTCGCTTTGTGTGCTCTCATCCCACGGTTCATCATCAGTATACGAGCGCTCTATGATCAGGACGTCCGTGGTCGCCTTCACATCGATACCGGATTTGGCGCACGTTCGCGGTCGAATTTTGGTGCGGATACGACCGTCTCTGCGATGGCATTTGCGGACATCAACGGAGAACAGCAGGGTGCCGAGGTGGAGGGCGAGGACGGCAACGGAAACACGGGCGATATCGAAGAGGTTCGTAGAGTGTGAGAAGTGTGAGGAAGGGTCGTCTACTGGTGGGTAACCGTTGGGATCGGTGGGGTTTGTTGACTCGGGACGGACTCGGAGGTTTATTTGCTTTATTTAAACAGGGGATCAGGTGTAGAACGATGAATATGTGTGTTCTAGACTCGGAATACGTGCAACTATTTATGCGACCACGCTTCTTCTTAGAACTCTTCCTCACATGCGTTTCGGCAAGAAATTTGCACATGAATGTGTACTGCTTGCGTTCGTTATTTATTCAATCGCGTCTTCTACGAGTATTCAGCTACTGGGTTCCAAGTTTACAAGTTTCTCACGCAAAATTTGCAAACCATCTCCGTTCCCACTACCTACACAAATCTCGTGAAGATCGACATCATGCCAGATGCTCCGTTATGTTTCTTTTGACTCGGACAGTCTCTGCCTCATGAAGGCATGTGGTACACCAGAGGCACCTCGACATCCTGTAGCTCGGACAACTTGACTCGAAAGCATGACGATGATACGACGAATTTACTACCTTAGTGTTCGACTGCTCAGCTTTATCCGCGTTCACCTGGCCGTTCGAGGTTCGATCACCCTCCTGGAGATGGTCTTACTGTCTGCGTCCGATGGGTGTACAAGGGTCATTTTGTGCGTGTCTCAAATTCCTTTTCGTGCCATCCTCCTGAACTCGTCCAGGAATTCTATGACTTACACCCGTTCTTGCCATATAGTGTCTGGCTCGCTCGATTCATTCTACAGGTACCTCGTTACCACTCACCAGCCTAGGTTCTCAATTCCGATGACCCTCCTGGCGATGGTCTGTCCAAATCCGATGGACGCACGCGTGTCATTTTGAAAGCGTTGTAAATCGCTTTCATGCCATCCCTTGATCATCCCGTGATGCCATGAGTTACATCGGCTCTGGCCATACAGTGTCTGGATCACTCGACTCAGTCCGCAGGTACGGCCAGCGCATGGCGCATGGACACCGTCGGATTTGTTACTGTGCGTATATTTACGTCTTTCTCATGCTCCTAGTCCGTTCTGAGCTCCTGGCAGCGGCCGGTTTCTTGCTCGCTTTCACCATGATTTGTATGTGGGTCGACCATGATTGAACGGGTGCAGTCTTTCGAAAATCAAAACAGGTAATCGAGCAGGAAAATGCCCGAGAGAAAGCTTAACAGACCAGTACGATCTCCTCGTCCCAGTCACAGATTGACCAAGATCGAGGTTTTCTGTACAACAAGGTATATTCCTTATGTGGTGCGAACCTTGGGTCCTGCCGTAGCCCCTAGCCGGGGTCTGCTGACGACGACCCAACCTTTCTGTTCCTTTGACGAGCGTGACCACTTTATCAACGCCGAGAACGAATCAGACGCAAATTGGCAGTTGGCGCTTCGGCTTCAGGCAGCGTTCGACTCCGAGAACGAACTCTTGATGTAGAAACGCGAACTCTTGCAGACAGCACAACGCCAGTACCACTGTGGCATCTGTATGGATGACTTTCCAGAAGACGACGCGTGTGGACACGAACTTTGCAGGGGCTGTGCGCGTGGGCATGTCTGCAACAAGATCGAGGAACATCGCTTGCCCGTCCTCGGTCGCGTTTGCATGGCGGATCATAGGAACCAGAATCCTGGCAGTGAGTCGTCCGCGTGGTCGTTTTCGCTTCTGACTGGCCAGTTTGATTGCTTTCAGCGATCCCAAGCACGTTGGTACAGTTGCTTGGCGTATCTGAGGAACGGTGGGTGACCTGGATAGAAATGGAGATCATCCAATTTTCCATCCCGATCAATTGTCCTAAATGTCTTTTTTTTTTCTCTGTGCGTCCTCGTACCGACAGCGTGCTCGAGATGCCATCATTCCGGATTCGTCGACAGGCAGGATTTAGAAGCTAGTTTTGAAATCTTTCCGGCATGCGACTACGTGTGGTGCAAATGGTGCCAGCAACCAATCAAGTCGGATAGCTCCAAACATTTGTGCGACGGCACGGCCGAGTTGGATCACCTCATGAAACAGCAGGGTTGGCGATACTGCCCCAGTGCGTCCCATCGTCTCGCGCGTGTCTCGTTCGTTCACCTTTTTTCACGCGCATACATGCAGCTTGGAAGTCACCCATTCAAAAAGACCGATGGGTGCAACCACCTCTCGGTACGTTTCCCTTGACGCTGATTACTACGGCATGTGTGCTGACACATGATTGGGACTTACGCAAGTGCGTCTCATCCGGCTGTAACACACATTATTGTTATTGCTGTGGTGAGACGATCGATCGGACGGCGGTTCCCCGGGAGAATATGAAGGGCAAGTCGACGCGTTTTCGTTGTTGTCCGCTGTTTTATGTAACAGCAGAGTGGTCTTTTTTTTCGGCGTCACGTACTCGAACGGCCTGAGTGTGTTGTTGAATTTGCACGTCCACGCTGGCAATGCTGGAACCAAGTACAGGTCTCGTTGATCCCATCCACGCTGGTCTCTCCATCGCTTCAGTATCTTCATTGTACAGACAACATAGTATTCTCGTTTTCATCGCTTTCTCCATTCTGTATAGGAAACTAACCAGCTCGTCCTTTGATCATTATCTTACAAACATCCGGCTTATTGGGTAGCAGAAAACACCTGTCGTCCGGAGAAAAATATCATCAAGTCGACAAAAGGTTAAGCGACGATGAACTCACTTGATCATCCGATGATGATATTGGCTTGGAGGGTGTTGCCGGTGGCGACCGTGAAATTGACCTCGAACTTGGTGCCGACAGCGCTCGTGACGCTGTACTGAGCGAGTGTCTTCTCCCTCATGTAGGAACTGGGGCCGTTGTTGTAGTACTGAGGGTGGACGACGAGCGCCGTCTCTGCGGGCTTGAGCCCGGTGACCACGTCGCACCAACGGTTGTAGTTGTGCACCCCGACGGCGACCGTGATCAGCTCGCCCTTGTCCGACATGAAACGAAGGACGCCGGACGTGCCGCTGCCACCCATGGTGATGGTTTGGATGTCATCGGTCTCTGACCATGTGCCGCCGTTGGCAAATTGAAAGACGGTCTTCTCAACGATGCTGAAGTTCCCACGATCAGGGTTCGTTTGGTAGAGGCGTAGGGGGATGCTGTACGACATGGTGGATGACTGCTAAGTACACGGCGAGGATTCAGTGGGGTCGTACGCAAGGGGAGGATGAAAAGAGACCCACGTTGGCGGTTGGTCTGTTGTGAGAGCTTGATGATACTCTGCGGCATGTGGGGGGCTTATATACTGACGACGGCGCCCGAATGTGGTTTTCACCATTTAGGAGGTTGTCTGACGTTCAGCCCATTCTAGTAGCTAACTTGCCTCTGCCCAAAAAATCGGGGTCGTGAATGCGTGTTTCATATCCGTCGCCTTCTTGCGCCGGACGCGGTCATCACTTTGGGCATCGTGGGGTTACAGAGTCGACGGTCGGAGAACCTGCATTTAGATGCACGACATTGTGGGCGTACTAGTACGGTTGTCGCGCCGGGGCCATGATAACCCACGTCGCAAGATCCGTGCCTGCTTCGCTACCGCGTTACTTGCGCTAGAAACAAAGTGCGCTATTTCAGCGTACATTGATGCTCGTTTACCCAGGACTCGGATTGGACTCACCTTTCAAGGGAATACGTGCGGAAGCCTTGCATTTCTATGGCGCTCGCTCAGTTATTGCGTGTGCGCGCGCATTACATGACTTGAAGTCACTGGGTACATGTGATGCATTAGATTCGACGGGGACTTTTCTCAAGTTGTCTGATTGCACCAACCAGCCAAGGTCCATCTCCGCCAGTCCACAGTTCTGAGTCGGATGAAGAATGAGTGGGCACGGTACTAGCTGACACACACCAGGGAACCACCATCCGGGTGATGGTATGCAGGGACGGACGAAGATGGAAGACACCTAGTACAAGTTGGGCCTAGCTACTAGGGCTGTTTGTAGTCTGGTGACCAGACTGCTATGAGGAAGTTTCCGAGGCGAGGCAATCCGTCGATAGAGGTTCCCTCTAGTGCTACGCAGAGAATTTCGAAGTAAACGGCACGAGGACATAGTTCATTCAACTCACTTCCGGGTTCGATGGCGATGCGTAAATCACTTTTCATGCCATCCCTTGGCCTCGTCCCGGAATGCTATGGGTTACACCCGCTCTGGCCACAAAGCGACTTATTCGATCCAGTCTGCAGGTACAGCTGGCGCATCGCGCATGGATTTCGTCGGATCCATAGTAGATTCTAAGCCCTTGACGTGATGCCACCATCTGTCCCCTATATTTTTGTATTCTTGTTCGCTTTCATCATGATTTGTATGCGGGTTGAACGGGCCTGTAGTCTTTTGACAGGTACTCGAAGAACGAAACTGTCTGAGAGGAAAGCCCAAGAGGTGAGCACGATCGACTCGACATGCCAGGGAAAAGTTTATTCTGCAAACTTCTTCAGTGTAACAAGGTAGAATCCTTATGTGGTACGGTTCCATTGGAGTACTACAGCTGACTCCGTCTGTTCGGTCCGGGATAATAAAGGTTTCGAGTCGCAACGGTACTTGTCAGTAGGCCTAGCTTGGTGCGCCTCATACATTTTCATTATCATTATCAAGACGTGTCCCGTTTCGGGACCCACGATCGAACTGCTGTATAAAAGGTCAGCCAAGCGAAGGGTATGCCCCATCCCAACATCCCTCTTGACCCATTCCAAACACCGACATGTCTAAAAAATCTGCTATTCAATACACCGTACGCTGGGTATACCACTTCTCGAGACATATTCCAGGATGCCAGACTGCGTCCGCATCCCTGTCGAAGTCGGCGTGGAGAGCAACGTAGGCTTCTTTTGTTCTCTGTCCAGAATCGAGAGCACCAACCTGACACACGTGGTGTAGTGGACCACGACGCCAACACAGATCGTCGGTGGTCCGACCCACTTGGTTGCACTCCCTCTCAAGTACACGATGGAATTGAACGGTCAAGTCTATGCGACGAACGATCGCTGCGGACAAAGAATGGTACCTTGCACCGGCCCCCGATACCGTCACGTACTAGTGAGTACATGAGACCCGCAGAATTTCGTCGCCTGTCACTCACACCTTGCCATGTTTAGCATCGGAGACTAATGTATCGCACCTTTCCCTCCCCCTCCTTGACGTTGACTGATTTTGGTTTCATTTGTCGCTGACTAGGCCGCTCCGCTGATCATGCTTCAACCCATCGATCCTAACAGTTCCCACCAATTTTCGAGTTCGATACGAATCCCTAAGGCTGGCTGAAGGTGAAGCGAAAGAGGGAAGCAACGTGTGTACGTTTTTTCGTCGCAAGGAGGAGTTGGATTCTCGTGCGAGCGCCGTATACCCGAGTGTCATCTTGATTGGAACCGTGCAAGTGTATATTGTCGATGTGCTGTATGAATTATGGGGTCCGTGCCAAAGCGGCAAGTTCGACAAACAATGTCTCGTTTCCACATCTAGGCACATGCATTCTCCAACTCGTCGAATATCGAGTTTCATCGCTTCTTGATCATGCAAAAGTGGGTGTCACCCTTGTCATTCAGAATGCAACATCGTCTACGGTGGTCGTGTGGTAGCCACTAACGGAAACGTTACATAACTTACTTGCGCCAGACGCACGCTCCTGATCCACTTCCGATCTCGGTACGAGAGCAGGGTTTCCTCCTAGGGCTAGTACGCTACATCGTCTAGAGAATCACGAACGGATCAGCACGAGGACATGCGGTTTATGTATCACGTACGTTGGGATGACACCATGTATCCATCTTTGCGTCATCGACCAATGGCTGGCGTACTGAGGGGGCAGGTGGATGGAGTCCCTACCGCTCTGGTTGCTAATCACAGGGTGTCTGTTACGATGCATCTTGTAAAAGGAGCAAAAGCGGTTGAAATAATCTCGTCTGATCCGGTCCTGATGTTGAAGGCCCGACCGATCGGCGGTATCCGAGACTTGCACAGATGGGCACGCGAGGGAAGTCTGGATCCCAGGGGTAGAGGTGTACGTGTAGGAGCGACCAAGCGACCGCGCAGCGCCGACAAAAGCGTCTAATGTTGATGATGACCGTTGAAGTAGGGATACAAAGAGAGGATACTGCCGTCGTTCGTTGCCCTTGAAAAATGACTAGCTTTGTATCAACGATGCGACTAAAAGCACACGAGTGAGTTACGTGTGCATAGCCACACAACTGTCCAGGACTTGCAAGACATGGTCGGCCATGATCCGAGTCTTGCGCGTCACCATGGATGGATGTCTGCCACGTGCGTCAGATTTCACGACACGAGAATGAAACACGACTCAGAACCTCTCAAAGCAGTGACCTGGATCCTACGTACCCAACGCCCGATACCCCGGAACCGGACCCCACACCCCGTCCCAGAGCACCACAAAGTTGGCAAACGCGACATTGCGCGGTGGGGAATCCGAGTGGAGCTGGACCAGGCCATCAAAGGCCGAGTGTATCCAGGCTTGCGCTTGGCGTGAACGCCGCGACCAAGTCGTCGGTGATGAGAAAGTTACACGTTGGTGGGATTCGGAGAAGAGGGTTATTTGAGAAGGTCTTGTATTGCTTCGAGGTGATCGTCGTTGGCTTAGCAGACGTGAACGCGATCAACGAGGGTTTTAAGTTCGAGTTTGCTTACGGAAGGGGTCCAGATAACAAGGACACGATGGTTTTGATGCAAGGTTGGCGCCTGCGTTCACGTCCGAGTGGTTTCCTTAGAGTCCGAGCTCGAAGGACAAGACTATGCGACGACTGATCGGGCTGCGGATAGAGAATGGTTCCTTCTCCCTGTTGAGCAGAAAGACACCTACGCGTGAGTGCATAAGACACGCGTTCACTACTGTCACTCACGCCATGACTTGACTTGGCTAGCATCGGTAGCAACAAGATGGAAAGCGTGGACCATGGGGGGTCTTCTTTTTTTCAAGGTTGGAACTGGAACCAGGTGTTCAAGGTCGTGTTGAGATCCGGAGCTAATTGAAGGTGGAAGCGAACTTACTCGGAGACGGGATGGATGTACGTCTGATAGAAAGTCGCAGCAAGGACGTGGTGTTCGTAGCACAAATGTCGTAGGCGGTATCAAGTCCGTACAGTATTAGTACAAGATGGAGGTTGACGTTGTCTCACGGACCAGAACAGCTACACACAACCAATGCCACTGCTTACACTTCCACGACGTACTATGTACATAGGACTTGGGGAACTACCATGAAGTCCACCGTCGCGAGGGTCCTTTGTGGTCCAAGTTACATCACAGTCGTGCGTGTTAGGCCGTCTATTCAGATTTGTGGTGGAGTTCAACCATGTTTCGACCTCTGTAACAGGTTCCATGATTCGGTCCACTTTCGGGACCTAAATGCTGACTAGTACTCACCATCCAACTCTCTTCTCTGGCATAAAAAAGGTTAGCCAATATCCCTCTCGACCAACTCCACAATCTGGATGTGACTGAAGCACGCGCTGCAAACAAACCCACGGTCCCATGGAGGGAGTTGTCACCCCCGGCCAGAATATTATCAATGAGGTGCATCCCCACCGCTTTTTAATTTCATGGCTTTTCCCGAATCGAAAGCGCCGATTTGATTTGATATTGGCAAATGCTTCCATGCAGTCTTTCGATGCCAGATGTGACATCCCCGTGGTCCGCCTCACTCACCGAGTTGCATCACCGAGCTGGAAGGGAAAGTCTACGTGACGATCACGCATGGTACCTGACCCATGTCCGTTTGCAATGTATACGCTTTTTTTTTGGAAATTGAAACAGATCCAAGACGGACACAAACCCCAAAGATGGTGATGAATGCGGGAAGCAACGCGTGTCAACTTGAGCGTCGCACGTGATGTACGAGGATGACCCGATCGTGATCTGGTTATCAAAATGAATACCTTTGGATGCGTATGGCGTCAATATCACCGGCCTGAACCTCTGCCAAGATGGAAGCGACCTGCAATATATGTTGCGTTTCATCCGGCGGTGATGGGTGTGATATCCGATATGCACCCAGGTTGGCTTATCACTGTGACGGCCCAGCTGTACTCCACCAAGTAAGACAGCATCAGCAGATTAGATGACCATTGTTCGTCAACTTGAAGGCGGGTCCATCGACTAATGTCAACTACCAGCAAAACCAACTGTTTCGCCGGTCGGCGGCATGTCGGACTCGCAGGGATGGACACATGCAAGGAGGGCCCGGTGCACAGGTGGAGTTAGATCAAGCCAAGGACTCGGATGTTGGCAGTGCTTCCAGTGATATTTGCCTCGATCAATACATCGCATATTTCAAGCCAAACTGATCTCACACGCTCCATCAACCGCACTGCGTCGAGATCAACAACGCAGCAAGAGTTCGGCACTCTACAGCAATTCATCTCCGCTGCAGTTCAGTCGTTGACGAGGACACTGGTTGCAAGACATATCGATCCACTGCTTGTGATGATAAGGCATATTCCATCTGACGCTCGGAGCCAGGATACCTGTTCCAGCAGCTACTATTATAAACACAGGAATTGTTCCCTCAGGTGGAACAGTGATCCCGCGATATTCACAAGCCGAATGATCATTCATAGCAGGAAGAGCAGTGATAAATAGTCCGCCGTATACTCCCTGGAGACCAACTCGCTTTGAATCATTGGCTTTTTCAACGCCATCACCTTTTCCATCGGATTCCATGTCCTCTGATCTACAATCCGCTGTGAACCTCATCATTCTGAACAACTATGGATCCCGTTGG
>JBBPLG010000960.1:0-11498 GCA_038089695.1 Xanthoconium separans | reverse complement strand
CTAGGTTGTATCACTGCTCACTTCACTTCTCTGTCAAGAATGGTTGCGACTAACTTTGCTAGGGCAATGGCTTGCAGTAAGTGTAACAGTTACCTACCATAGTATATTTGATATTGCAACAGTAGGGCTGATTCATGAGTGAACATTGTTGTTTGGATTGTGCAATACAGCATTGAAGAAAATGGGTTGACTGAGAAGGGAATGGTCCAGGCAGAACAGGCAATTGTGCATTCCTGTACACCCTATCCCATAACCCATGCTCATAGGTGATGTCATGCAGCTTCTTACAGACCTGTCAGGTGATAATAAAATGTGAGATCAACCTATGATAGGAGCTAGAGACAACAGGCTTACTGTGCACATTTGGACAATGTCTTGAGCACTCAGGAAATCCAGAATATATGTGATCATCTCTATCAGTAGTTCTTTAAATGGAGAGACACATGGCTTCTTACAGAAGAGCTAACAAAGAATGCAGGAGATGAGCTCAAGTAGTAACTGGAACATGCTGGTGATGTCAAAACCGACTCATCCAAGCTGTTCAAAGCTCTACTATCTATGATCACTTAATCCAACCTCATCCTATCCTTATCTGCCTCTCATTTCCATCCAATCTGGTAGGACACTGGATACTGTCAGGGCTATACGAGTGTGCCTCCAAACTACTATAAAGTCTGTCCTTTCTCCCATGACTCCCCTCAGTCATTTCCACCCTCTTGGGCAATGGCTGAGGTGAGTATTCTACTTGTTACTTTAGTACTTTAGCTAATCTAGTTGGGCACTTCCTGCCCCTACTTAGTTTTCACAGGTGATTGGAATACTTTGGATAGGGGTTGTTACATTTGGAAAAGCTCCCCTAAATAGTCTCCCAGAAATGGAGTAAAGTAACACGACCAAAGAAATTTCGTCATCACAGCAAATATGATACACAAGGATCTGAGTTGTGGGATCTGAGTCTTTTCGGGGCGTGTACAGTCCCGGTGGTCCTGTCGACCGACATGCAAACGCCCCGGAGCCGCTCGCTCGACGGAAAGGCGTATCAAGTCTGGGAAATCTGCTTGATTTCACCGTTCAACAATGAGCAGTCAGGCATGCTCTCTCGCATCCGCGGGAAACAAATCAGATGAATGTGACAAGGTCGATGAACACACAGCGATACAACCACAACACCCGGGCCAACATGTCTGAAAAAAAACTACCTGACGTGCATGACAAGCAGGTCCCGGTACATGATCGGATCGAACACGTAATACAACCGCCCCCCTGCGCCATCATGATCGTGGACGTCCAAAGAATGAGGTAGTTCCGGCGTCGCTCGTTCAACTTCCTTCCACTGGGCAAGTCGAAACTTTTTTGCAAAACAAACGGGGACGCATCGACGTCCGCTGGCATCGAATACGAATTGCCGGATGTGTCGAGAACCATAGCCAGGGGTACAACAAAGGAGACCTCGCACGTGCCCATCATCCGACACTTGAAGAATGTTGCGTCGTGCTATCCACAAGGACCTTGGCGTACGCACACGGGGGGTGATATGGCGGCGGTTGTCGATGGCCATCGGGAGAACGCGCATATCAGCGAGCGACCCGGCGGAGTGCTTCGACAGCGTGAGGTCGATGGAAGAGAAGGAATGATATATTTTAGAAAATGTGGAACGTTGTTCCCTGGATTGACTCAGAACCCGAATAGCTATCGTGCCTGATACCGGGTCCAGCATAGAATTCCGGACGAGAGTGAGCCCACCGGGAAAGTGATTTCCCGAAAAGAGTCCTTCATGTGTGAGCTGGAGCGTACCGATGCCATTGTGGACCTGGGACTCGGCAGGAACCGTGAAAGCTTGCACGAGAGTTGATAGTACATGTGGAGAGAACAAGGTAGAAAAGCCGCGGAAAGTGAGAATGTGCGTGTTCGTCAACACGACGTCGAACACCATATCAGATACAAGCTCTGTTACCTTGTCAAACATAAGCTAATCCGATTAACGGATGCGGACGACAACCTACAAGTGCAGATTGGCGTTGAGGAAAATTATAGAACGATCGGGTTTCGACGTTGAAGAACAAGCGGTTAGAATCCTCGCGTATGTACAAGTATGGTGAACGACCACCGTCAACCTTCACAACCCCAAGAATCGAGAAATGTGTTGTAGGAACGTCCAAGGTAAGGCTGTGTGAGAGAGAATCGCCGTGCATACGAAATTCCAGAAGCTTCCTGATGGATAAAAATCATGAGGATAGAGTGGATGAGTACCAACCGCGAAGGAAGCTACGGACAATTGAGAAACGGTGTCTGTGAACATCACATAGACAAGCAGCCCAGTACTCCCACAGGCAGGGCTTGCATTCCACACCCATCTGATTGGCTCGGTGTGGGACAAACTTTCCCACAAGAGTTGGCAAGGATCAGAACCCGGCTTGGGGTCAAGGTCATATGCTACAAACTTCAGGTTGGTGCGAACGTCACAGCCAATGAGCCACCGTTCGTGGACGACAGCATGAAAATCCCCCCACGATTGTAATCGGGTACCTTCATTCGAGAGTTCAACGCTCGACGGAGTCGTCCACAAACGTGCGAGTCTCTCAGATTGTACGAGAGAGCGCTCGAGAAAACGTGTTGATTGAGAATGAAATGGGCCGGGAGGACGCGGCAGGCGTGCGTTCGTGTACACAGTTGTCCATATCCCACGCTCGTACGTGAGGTTGTACAACCACTTGGAGACCTGTCGGATAGGTTATTGGACCGTGAGCGGAAACTTGAGGAATTCAAGCCTGATACCATGCGCATCCGGATTACGTCACAAACATCAAGGTAACCAAGAATGCGTGTAATAATCTCTGTTGGCAGGGCTGTGAAAAGTGGAAATATAAAAGGGCATGGCTTTTCAGGACGGAACAAACGAATAAAACGGGAGGTCAGCTGGCGTGGTGTCTTCATCATGGATGGTACTCAGGAGAGAAAGAGATTCTCCCCCCTCTACTAAGTTGTCCGAAACAGGCAGGCAAAGGCTTTTGAATTCAACACGACCAAACAAACGCTCTGCTTCTCATTATGCCACGACGACGCGGCAAGTTCATTCCACCGCCATCTCATTTGTCTCGCGTCCTCGCACAACTCAACGCAGGACCACGACTTGCGCTAAATGGACTTCACCGGTTGAGCCTGACGTTGGCGACGAGGAACGATCACATGGGTGCAAGGTGAGCGCGCGTTTTTCGATTCGTCAATTTGGGGAAGACGTTTGAACGCTTACGCAGACATTTCGTCAAAGAAGAGCTCCCTCGAATACGCTGGGCAAATCCGCTGCTCGATATCGCGGTCCAAAAAGTACCCAAGACGCGTGACGAGTCGTGGGCACCCCAAGCGACGGTCGAGTTCCGTGAGTCCATATCTTTTCGTTTTCGTGTTTTTACATTGCTTATATTGTCTCATGGTAGAGGACGGAACAACGTCGACGATCGACATGTCGAACAAGTGGTCGACGACCATCGCCAAGGAACTCATGGACCTAGCGGGCGGTGACCCATGGAAGGCGTACAAGTCTGCCGCGCTCGCTGCTGGTCATCCTATTTTACCCGGAGAAGAAAAGGAACGGCTTGCGCAAATCGCCAAACGGCAGAAAACGAATATGGCCAAGTCCGCGTCCCCAGGGGAACGGGAACTCGAGGAGCAAGTCCAGGAAATGCTCAGTGCACCGAGTCGACCCAAGATAGGTGCTGCGGCGATCCTTCCTTGATGCTTTCTCGTAGATAGATGGACGGAACTTCTTATATATTACCGTAATGACATATGAAGATCGTTCAAAACATGTCTAATCGGCAGAACGAGAAGTGAACAGAATGATCATCCCAATCCCAAACACGACAGCCGCAAAATCGTCCAAAAATGCACTTCCCAAGCGCAGGTACCCTAAAGTATTCATAATCAGGGATGGCAGTGGGGGTGGAAGGTGTGGAAGAGCAAAGGAAACAATGGCTGGCAATTGCACGTCGTTCTGCCATGGGACACGGTGAATACAAACCCAATTGAGTAGCGCGTCGACTTACATGCCCGGTGAATATACGCAACGAGTGTAGCATCACCTGTAGCGTCATAAATGCCCAAAAGAATGGCTGCAAAAAGCGTCAGAAATCCGGTCATCCTCGAGTTGAAGCAAACTCACGACGACCTGCACGCCCCACGTACCCTCCAGTGCGCCTTGGTTGATCAACTTGGGCCAGCGCTTCCAAAACGGCACCTCGACCGCGGCCAGAGTCTTTTCGCGAAACACTTGGGGTTCCTTCCAGAAAACGAAGAACGCCAACAGGGACCACATGCATACGAGATGCAGCAATGGCATCCATTTTTGCCAAACCGTCGGCGGTTTGGGTGATGTAGGCGGTGCAGGTGCCTTGCCCGCAGCAGGGTCACCCTGAGCCGCCTTCATGCTGGTCAACTGGGACATCATGGCTGCAAACGGGTCGTCTGCGGGAGGCGGAGTCGAGAACGTCGGTGGTAGAGGTAGTTGCGATGCAAAAGCGCCGCCTGGGTTGGCGGCACCACTCATGAGCGCCTGCATGAACTGGCGTTGTTCTTCCTCAGACCAGGCGTCGGGTCTGGCTGGTGGAGACGGGGACGGCCTCGGTGTGTCCTTTGGCGGAGGCGGTGGAGGGGGCATGTTTGTCTCTTCCCCGACGAACGCAGCGGTCCGTCCATCTGCGGTGACGGCGTGAGTGGTTGGACAGCAGACCGATCGATGAGCTTACCGTCGTGCAAGTATGCCGAGGCGTCTTCGCCGCGCGCCGTGGTCGTTAGTTTTGCTAGACGGTCGCCGCCACGACTGAGGATGGCTCTTCTGCGAGCTTCAGCGCGGGCTGCTGGCGAGGACATGGCAGGAGAAGGTCAACGTGTAACTTACGTAGTCTAACTATTTGTTTATACACCAGGCTAAGCACAAGTACAGCTCGCCCTACAACGTCCAGCACGATGCACAAGCCAGACAAGACCACCACCGAGCGCAACGCAAGGATCCTTCGCGAGCTCATCAAACAGCCCGACAACAAGGTCTGTGCGGACTGCAAACGCAACGGTGAGCACAATACCACTGGTTTTCCACCCGGCCTCACCGGTGGCATGCACAGATCCACGGTGGGCATCTTGGAATCTGTGAGCCCTCGTCGTCCAAGTCTCGTTGCAGGAAAGACTCAACTTGTGTGACTTTACAGCGGGGTGTACCTTTGTATACGATGCTCAGGCATCCATCGTGGTATGGGCACGCACATCAGCCGCGTCAAATCCATCGATCTCGACATGTGGACCCCCGAACAGATGGAGGTACTTTCTTTGTCTTCTATTCGGTCTGCACCGTCGCTCACCCGTCTACTAGTCTATCCAGAAGTGGGGTAACCGTCGTGCAAACACTTACTGGGAAGCCCATCTCAAGGCTGGCCATGTTCCTCCCGACCAGTATGTCCTACGAATAGAACGTCTCCCTTTCTCATATATCGTACAGCAAAATGGAATCGTTCATTCGCTCGAAATACGAGTCGCGCCGATGGGCCATGGACGGTCCTCCCCCCTCGGATCCATCCGTCCTCGACGGCCCCGCAACGTCGACTTCCAACGGGGACGCTGCTGCCACTGACGCGCCTCTCCTTGACACCGTCCGTTCTACGCATGCACCCACTGCAAGTCTCTCCATGGCCCGGCCCGCCTCGCCCTCAGTCCACACCCCCAGCACCTTCCGCCAAAACTCGGTTCACTCTCACTCGCAGTCCCGACAGCTCCTCTCCACTGCCGTCGCAGGGCGTGTTCAGGTTCCTCCCACAACAACCCAGCTCCAACCACAGCCCCAGCCTCAGCAACAACAACAAACAGTCCAAGGCGACCTCTTTTCGCTCGACTTTCACGCAGCCCCCGTCTCGCAACCGACCCCACCCCAACCACCGAGCAAGGACGTCAAACAAGACATTCTCTCTCTCTTCTCCGCAGCGCCAGCGACACCCGCTCAACATGGCACCCAGTCCGCACATGCATTTGGCCAGTTTGCAGGTGCACCCTCCACGTGGGACGCACTGGGTGGTGGTGTCCCTGCTGCCCCAGTATATGCGCAGCACGTGCAAGGTCAGCCGTCGCTCGGTGGGATGGGTACATCCGGGAGTGGCAGCACCACCGGTCTTTGGGCCGGCGCCTCTTCGGGGTGGAACGGAAACGTGGCACCGGCCAACACGACTGCCAACTTGTGGGGTGCCCCCGCGACCACGTCAAGCACGTTGAACGCGCTGAATACGACGGACATATGGGGCGGACGCGCGGCACCCGTGCAGACGCAGGCACATGGTGGACATGGATTTGGTGCACCGGCGGCGGCGAAAAAGGACGATGTGTTTGGGGATTTGTGGGGTGATTTCAAGTAGACGGGGTGCACGTCTCTCTTCTTCTTTGAGACCTACTAGAATCTACAGATTGTCAAGTACCTTGACCTTTGATGATCAACTGTCAAGTTAGATGGATGTGTCTGATCTGGACTGACCATACTTAACACGAGTTCCCTAACATGGGCCTAGGCTGGCGGCATTTAGCAAGGCCGGGAGGTCGTGCTCAGGTTTTTGGAAAATTCAAAATATTACAATGATGGGCCCCTAAGCCACGCCCAACTTCACCAGCTCATGCTCGTTGGCACATCCATGCGACCTGGGCCTCATTTTTTCGTCGCCGATTCGCGGGTGTTGGACCCTGAAGCTCTGGATCTTCTTGAGGTTTCACGATCAAGCTAAGGTGATGCTGAGTCCCCCACTCCAGTCTTCGCAGCATCCATTTCTTATCCCACGAGTTAGTTATACTAATTCTCAGTAGGGCTGCTCTTTGTCCAACCCGAGTCAAGCATGTCAACGATGGTACCTTTGGAACATCATCCTTGGAGTCTGTGTTTTCTGCCGTATCAATTTGGTCCTACTCACCTCTCGTACGTGTCCACCCAGTCTGCGTTTAATGAAACAAAATGTGCAGCCCACCAAGTTATGAAGTACCCACAGCCAACCCTAAAACGTGTTAACGGTGCGTTCTTGGATCCGAGAAACCTAATCTATTGGTGAGGGACTATGAGGCGCGCTTTTAAGGGTCAGTCTCCCGCAAGACAAGCCAACTCCAAACTTCTTTGCCCGTCCAGATGTCAGGCTCCACGCCTCCGTTGCACAGATGCTCTACTTGCCAAAGCACTGGGGAGAATGCCAGGAACCTTGCGGTCTTTATCGATGGCACGTCTAATAAACCTGGGGTCGAGGTAACTGATTGTCCGTACCATGTTACCCCCCGAGTTGACCACACTCTGGGTAGCAATCAAGTGTCGTGAAACTGCACAATCTTGTATCCGACGCAGGAGCGCCTGAACTCGACCAGTGCAAATATTATTTAGAAGGAATCGGTGTACACGATCACGATCACGATTTCGATTCACCCCCGCTTGGTCCGGGGGCGCGGATACACAGCCTGTTTGAGATGGCATTCGCTTGGTTTGTTCTAGAGCTTCATGATCCTGACCACAACTCATGCAGAGTTACTACAGGAACGTAGAGCAGAATGTCAAGAAAGCGTACAGTTGGTTAGCAAAAACTTATCGGAGGGGAGATCAAATATACTTGTTTGGTTCGTCACACCTCCCCCGTAGGTTCTAACATAGTATAACGAGGTTCTCGCAGGGTTCTCGCGAGGCGCATATCAAGTATGGACACTCGCTAGTATGATCCATGAGGTGCGCGCCAGTCACATTTTTCAGGTTGACCGACTTAGATTCATATTAGATGGGTCTACTGAAGGAGATGAATCAGACCCAAATTGAACAGTCAGTATCTATTGTTATTTTTCACGAGGTCCATTCTCCACAAGCGTAATAGGGTTTACCACATTTACTCTTCCATCAATCCCAATGACCCAGGGACGCGACGAGCGGCACTACAATTCAAAAAAGACTTTTGTTTGTGCGGTGTGAGGATCCATTTCGTGGGGGTCTGGTGCGCGGAATCCCTTTAGCATAACGTTCTGAAGTCTCAACTTGTTGACTTTGTCAAGGGATACCGTATCATCTTTGGGGCTCATCAAAAAGGTTCCCCTCCTCAACTTGCCCCCAACAATATCAAACGCTTGTCATTTCCGACATGCGCTTGCCCTCGATGAACGTCGAGTCAAGTTCTTACCAGAGTATGTTATTGGGATGAAGCCACGTCCCAGCAACGCGGAGACTGGCAAACTCCCCGTCAGTGATGTTAAAGAAGTGTGGTTCGCGGGTTGCCATTCCGATGTGTATGTCATATGGCAATTTGCACGAGAAATGACTCCGAACTGTTTCCGCGCCCAGTGGTGGGATCGACAGACCGCATACCGCAAGAAGCATCGGGGGAGACTCGGAGGTTGTTCATGCCGGCAACGTCCCACTTCAATGGATGGTGCAGGAAGCTGCCGCTCACGGTTTGACTTTCAAGTTGGAACAGCTTGCCTGGTGCCCAGAGGATGTCTATTTTGGCAGGCAGGATTCCATGAATGCTGTGTGGAGACTTCTCGAGTACTTTCCTGTTTTTCACCAAGTGTCATTCGAAGGAACCGGTAAGCACAAACGGAGGTAACTTGTGTCATGATGAATTCCCTTTTGTTGCTTATTCGTCAACGTCTGCAGGTTGCATCTGTCTTGCCCTCGTAAGATTGTTCCCGGTCAACAGATCCATTCCTCCATTTTGTCTCAGGCTGGCAGTGGATATACACCTCGTGCCACTCTAGGTGATCGCATTGATATTTCGGCTGTACCGCGGGAAGACTTGGACAAGCTGTGGACAAGCGATTTCCCGGAGTGTGAAGCAACGGCGCACTTATTGACAACGTTGCTTAGCGATCGACGTAAGGCGCTGACTTCGCTTAAGAGGGTGTTGTTCCTTCTTGACTCTTGTATGTGCAACTCCCTGTCAAATCTGTTGGCGGCACGCGTCTGATGCATTTAAATCTTCGAGGGTTATCCAATGGGCAAAATCCATTAATACTCACCCCACAATGGCTTGAGACATCCATACACGAGCAACCCAGTTCAAACAAGTTTACCCTCACGGTCATTTATGATGTAATCTGTATGTTGTCAAGTATCATCCATGGAATATGCTTAACACGTCCATCCTGCAGCAAACTCTTGTACTCCTGAGGATCTAGTCAAGGGTGGAAGGGACTCGCTCAGCTTCCTATTGTACTTTCCAGACCACCTGGATTTTTCTGGAACTCTTTGCGTTTTGCGGTTCTCGGCAAAGCATGAAACACTCCGACAACGATTTATTGCCCATGATGAAGTGATCACAGCTCTTGTGCTTGCACTGGAATGGGCTTCCAAGAGCCGCAATGAAGAATTGTTTCCATTGGTCGTGGACAGTTTGCGTTACCTTATCGGTGATAGTATGTATGCATAATCACCCCCGTCAATACACATACTCATCCTCCACAGATGACAAACGAGACTACGTTATCAAGGAGCTTCGAGTCACCGTCGCGTCTGAGTCACATGGGACTAAAAAGGGAGAAACAAGGCTCTCACTGGCGTTGAAAGTGAAACGTGATGGTATTTTAGTCGCCATATGTTTCATCGATTTACGTCTGCTCAGTGCCTAGCCATTTGGTAGCTTCACTGAAAATGATTAAGTCACTCGCTCAGTACCAGCGAGGTGAGCAGTTATCGCCTCATATTCATACCTTTGATTCATGATCCTACAGTCCATTGCGAAGGAGTAAGGCACAAACTTAACAAGCTGGCTAGAAATGGAAGAAATCATGTTGGTGTCGCAGCTGTAGAGGCTTTGGTTGCATTGAACGAGCCGCGTGAGTTCGAGTCATGGTTTCACTGTCACCTGATATCCATCACATACCCAAGTTCCCCATGATGTGCACTTTTCTAACATCATGAGCTACCTCGGAAACATTCTACCTCCACTAGATGCTGAAGACCCTGGAAACTTGCCTGCCGTACTCCTCAATGGTGAGCACTACATAGGTTCCATCTGTTTTCTGCATTTGACCTGTTTCAGGTTCCGGGGATCTTGACGAAGCCTTGATGCGCAAGCTGGTGCGCACTATTGAGTTGCGCAAAACTCATGAATGCTCCGCAGCTACCTTGATCTTATTGAAGCTTTGCAATTGTATGTTTTCGAATAATCTCGATTGCACACTTGACCACGAATGAACCAGAGTCGATCGTCCGGGATTTTTGCTCTTGCAACAAAGTTTTGGAAATTTTCATGAAGCAGATAGAGCAGAAGGAGACATCGCTTCTGGCAGCGCACGCTTTATCCACGTGTTTGAGACATAGTGAGTCAACCTCACCGTTACTATTGAAGCAGTTCCGTTCAAAGACAAACTAGATATGTGGTTATCCGATGACTTCCCTCGTGTAGCACGGCTCACCTTCGCCATGATCAACAAAGGCTGGTTTAATGGTACAATTTATTGGATGGAAGGCATCGAGATCTTTGATCGCCTCATGACATCAGGTGGCCCTGCATGACTAAATACTGATAACCTTGTACTGATAACTTGTTCGGCCAGACAATTTAAGGCGAACAGCCATCGACCTTGGTATGATGGCCACCCTAGTGAAGATGCTGGAACGTGGGGAATGCAATGAAGTCAGGACGAGCCTCAGGTGTCTCGAGATCCTAGGTTTGTCTGTGAACTACATTCAGCCATTTGACTGACGCATATTGTAGGGAGTGACGTTGCGGAGGAGTTGACACGAATTGTCACTAAGTGTTTGAAGTCGCTGCGGGGAAAACACATAAGTGACCAAAAGAGAAGTGCCAAGCTACTCTCTTGCCTGTCCCAAACCAGTATGCATATCTTGCGTCATCCATTGTGCAACCGCTGATCTGTTGTATAGAGCCTGGTGAACAGGAAATACGGCCACGTGTAACCGAGATACATAGTAAAGATGTTACTCCCTCCTTCAGATGGCACACATCAATTTTTGGGCCCTGCTGCAGCATTGTACGGCCTGTGCAAGAATGGTAAGTCGGAGCTGTCTCTCGTCTCGACATTCAGCGAAAGTGTTTGTTCTCCAATCTAGAAAGTCTGCGCTTGCAAATCATAGAATCCCAAGAATGGGCTGAATTTCTGCGTCTCCGTAGCGATCCCACATTGTATCCCCGAGTTTAAGCAACCTAATTTATCCAAGAATGCTCTCCCCCCTTGTCTACTTTCTTGGCTTTCCCAGAATGGTTTGGTACGTGTTGTGACCGCCTACCAACTATCGTCCCAGTAAAGTGACAGCCCCATGCTTCCCATACTGATCCATGTCTGTTGATATCGAGTCTTTTTGTCACTTCTCAATGCCTCTTCTCGCTGTATACATGGATGTGCTCGCACGCCCTCTCCCCTAATTCCTTCAAACCAAAACTAGGCAATGCACGATTGAACCTAAAAACCAGCACTGTTGCATTTAAAACCATTTACAGAGGAGGCCAAGACTATCTTGTACAAGGCATAGACACATGTGCACGATT
>JBBPLG010000959.1:0-11500 GCA_038089695.1 Xanthoconium separans | reverse complement strand
CAGCGAGGGTTGGTCCAAAGCCTCGTGTTACACCAAGCAACGGAACGATATTTGGGTGTTCGAGTCTTCTCAAAATCCCGAGTTCCCTGCGAAGCGCCTGCCACCAAGGATCGATGAACGAGTGAGAATTACCAGTGATTACGAAGCAAACCTTGTTATTCAATTCGAGTTTCCTCTGGTTCTCTTCAGGATCCTCCGGTGCGAAATACCTCCAAGATTTTACGGCTACCTGTAAGAAATGTAAGAAATGTTTAGATATGCGAAGATAGGTGCGTCATACCAGCAGTGAGGATCCTGGGGTGTTGAGTCTACACTTGTAGATGTCACCGAATGCTCCGCCAGCAACTTGCCTCGTGGAGTCTCGGACGAGTTGGTCTGTGAGGTCAATCAGTGGACGCGCTTCCAGTTGCGAGCTGAGTCGTGAAGTCAGTCCTCTGCACTTATAACCGACTGGCTGAGTGGGAGAAACCCACCTGGGTGCTTGAAGAGACATGGAGTTTGTATCGACAATAATTGCCCAGTATTGCTGCGAGCGAGGTCAAAGTAAGAAGTCAGTAGAAGTAGAAGTAGGGCGCCTATTCCTTCACAGCAAGTGTAATCTGATTACAACGTGTTGCTTGGCACATGCTGTGGCCGCAATTTCGACTTCTCTCGGCAGGTGGCCTCGCGTTTACAAATCAATGGATACTATTCACAAACATTGAGTGCCCAGTCGACGACCAGCGATAGTGGAAACTGCCATACATATGTAAGACAAACCTATGTTATGTGAGTCTCCACGGAACACGGGAATTCAATGGACTATCACAAACGCGAATCAGAAAAACATAGAGCAGTAGAACGTTGATCAGAATGCACGGTATTCCAGACCGGATCCGATACCGTGCACCTACCAATGGTCAGCGTCGATGCACACACAACTAAAACCTACCAGGTTTAGCTGCTCCAGTGAGCGCCTGCCCCTTGTTCCGAAGGAAAGCATAGAGGGTGTCGTTCAGTATCCAAGGTAGTAATACAGCAGCGAACATCGGTCAAAGTCTTTGTATTACACCAAGCAAGGGAGCGATGTGCGCGTGGTTTCATCTTTGCACAAGACCGATTTCTCGGCGGACGGCATCTGCAACCGTGGTGATCATTATTATTAGAGTAGGAAAGCTGAAGATAGAAGCTAACCTTGTTGCTCTGCTTCGATTTCCTCTGGTTGTCTATGCCCCTCATGCCTCCATCATCTCGAAATGCAACATGGTGCACCCAATCTCTCTTGACAGCCAGAAAAACCTTTCCGCAGCGAGCCCATCACGGATTGATTGATCGCTCGAGCAGTCATGTTTATTTATTGGATTAAGACGGGAGTTTCGAGTGAACCAGATGTAGCCCGTACTCCCCCGTAGCCCATAGCATTTCTGGTCTCCAAAACTGCCCTGGCTCACTGTTAAACCTCCTAAGTAACACGTACTCACATGTTTTGCTTGGACACGAAAAAAAAAGTCGTCGTTGGCGCTGCCACGCCAAAAACTCCTTGTGCAACTGCTTTTGTTCTTACGCTTTCCTCAGCTTCCCGTCTTCTTCGTCAGTGGTAGGAATTCTGCCTTGTTCGTTCCATTGGCTATACGTGCCCTCGGGGACATGGGGTGATGTGAACAGCGCGTCGAGTGCATGGCTAGCGAGAAACCTTTTTACGACGTTGTTTGAAGAGCTTGATGCCTCATCGTCGAGCTGCTTTTGTGCGCCTTGCCATCCCGTCATCATCGCGTCATGAGACGAGGGAGAGGGCAAGGGAGAGGGAGGGTGTCCGTCGTCGTCGTCGCGGTTGACGTCGCGAGATGAGGAAGAGGATGATGGCGATGGCGCATCGTTGTTGTCGCGTTGTCACTGCGGTTGGAATTGCGAGACAAGGCAGAGGGAGAGGAGAGGGCTATGGCGACGACGTCGTCGCGCCGTTTCCACGGTAGGCATCGCAAGATGAGGGTAAGGGTGAGGGTGATGGCGCGTCGTCGTCGTCGTAGTTGACGTTGCGAGATGAAAGAGATGGAGGTGGCGATGGTGGCGAGACGAGGGAGAGGGAGAGGGCGATGGTGATGGCGCGCGTCGTTGTCGTCGCGTCGCTGCCGCAGTGGGCATCACGAGACGAGGATGAGGGTGAAGGTGATGACTCCAGCATAGTACATATGCATATTGGTCCCAAGAAAAAGCACAAACTCAGGATGCTTTCAATAGCTGATACATGTTTCAAAGGGCAAACAATATTGAATGCAATAATTGACATCGGAAAGCCACCGTCCGGAAGTCCTGCACCGTTCAACATGTATATTGCATTGTCACGTTGTAGAGGACACGAACACATACGTCTTCTGAGGAATTTCGACGAGAAATTGCTGATGTGACATCCAAGCGAATACTTGCGACTCAAAGACGAGAGACTCGCAGGACCGGACGAGGAAGTGGTGGGAAGAGATGCAGAGAACAGAAAATGTAGCGCAAGTACATAGTTATCACTGTTCTACGCACGCGGTGTGCTCTACATCACGTGTATCCAAATAACGGGACATCACAGCCACAACTATCCCGACCTCAAGGTGAGCAATAGAAAAATAGACCTACCAATTAAGTACATAGTGCCAGCGTTGAGTCGCTTTTTTCATCGGCGCTCCGCGCGCCAAGTTAAAAAAAAAAAAGATAGCGATGACTGCACTGCTTATCAGCACAATCATTCGATGATAAAAACACGACTACTATGACCTCGTACGCCGTCGGCCGTCGCTCAGGCGATGACCAACACCTTACCATCAACGCCCAATGCGCATCGTTCACCCCCGTACTATCCATCGGTCGACTCGGCGGCCTGTGCGCCCTGAGCTTGAGCGCCACGACCTCGTAGTCGTTTGATTCCTTCCACGGCACGTCTCCGGACAGCACCTGGCACAAGAAAATACTTAGTACGCAGTCGTGGCCATCCACACAAGTCGTCACCTCATATGCCAAGCAACCAAATGAGTAAATGTCCCCAGACGGGTGGGGTTTGACACCTTTCAGGCGCTCCGGCGCAGCCCATCGCACGGCCCCTGCATTATTCGTGCTCGAGAGGCGTTGCAAGTACGACAACCCGGGCTGTAGCTTGCCAATGGTACACGCCAATCCAAAATCAGATATACGTGGGTTGTGGTCTTCGTCGATGAGCACGTTTCCCTAGGAAAATGCTAAGCACGTGCGACAAGACAAGGAACGCAAACATACGCTATGTAGATCCCCGTGGAATACAGGAATCGAATGGACTGCGACAAGACCCACGTCAGAAAACGTAGAGCAGACAGGGCTCATAACGTACGGTATTCCAGACCGGATCCAATATCGTGCACCTGCGAATCGATCCGCATCGCCATTCCAAACACACAGCATTTCACAGCTTACCAGTGTTAGGCGGTCGACAATGGTGAGCGCGTCGCCCTTGCATCGAAGGAAAGCGTGCAGGGTGCCGTTTGGCATCCAAGGTAGTACTGCAGCGAGTATCGGTCCGAAACCCTGCGTGACGCCGAGCAAAGGCACGATGTTTGAATGTTCCAGTCTTCTTAAAAGACCAAACTCTCTGCGAAGAACCTACCAAGCATGACCATGATTATGAACGAATCAGCGAGTCGAAGACGAAACTCACCTTGTTGTTCTGCTTCACTTTCGTCCGACTCTCTCGAGGATCTTCGGATGAAAAATGTCTGAACGCTTTCACAGCGACCTACACACCATGAGACGTGAGTCAAGTGTAGACCCATGATAGCAGGACGTCGTACCAGCGACGACGTCCCGGCGGCGGAGCGTCTGCACTTGTACACGTCACCGAATGCGCCGCCAGCGACTCGCCTGGCAGAGTTGCGAATGAGTTGGTGGGTCAAATCGATCAATGGACGACCATGATCTAGCCGAGCACTGGGCGAGGGTCAATTATGTAGTTATCTTGCCGAGGACGAGCAACTCACTGGAGTCTTTGGGGAGGCATGGGGTTTGTAAATGAGCAGGTGTGTCTTCCGTGGAGAAGAATGAGGATAGACCTCGCATTCCTCTACAGCAAGGCAACAACGTGGTGCTTAGCACATCCTGTGGACTCTCCTCTATCTGTGGTCACGGGGTCCTGTGACTGGCCTGAGCAATTGAGCAATTAAAGACATCCCAGGGGATTGTAGCCGTGGACAAAGAGGTAGCAGATGGAGGAGGGAGCGAACCACGCAGTCCTCTGCTGGCCTTGTATTACTTGGCGCAACATACTGTAGTCATCGTCGAATTAAAGCGAGACACAGTGTTTGGCAATGCGGTGGTTTGGGGAGCAGTTCCAGATTGAGACGACTCCAACGTTGCTTCTAGTCATTGAAGAACGATCGATGGTTCTTCATAGTCACATTGAGAGAGGGAAACCAAATAGATTCGAGAACAACTTCATGAAAAAAATAGGGTTGATCTTGTGAGCAAGCTAAGGAATGTCATCATCAGATGGATCACTCATCATCAAAAAAGAAGTATAACTACAGATGTCGCAGCGGCGGTATCATCGCAACAACAAAAACAAAAAAGTCCAATCACACGTACATGTGTTGCATGCGAACGAATCGCCGCGAATGTGATTATGCGCCATCGAATCACACTTTGGCCTTCGTGCCCCGTCACCATGCCTGCACCTGGCTGACCTGTTCCATGTCCCTCTACGAAACACCGTTCATACTAGCGCCTTTCCCTGGCCCGCCACCCCTCCGCCTGCAACTTCTGATACACATCTCCTTTGATCCACAAAAACGCCCCCGAGAGCACCGCATTCTTCGAATTCGCCTTGTACACCACGATGATCGAGTCCCCGAAGATGAGGATAGCGCACTGTCGAAGAGCATCCTTGCGGCAGATCTGGCTCGCGGGCCTTGCGCACCACGAGCACATAGTTGAGCGCTGCACACGCGACATCGCCCGCGCTGGGCACGATGCTGATGGTGAACGTCCATGCGAAACGCATGCTGCCAATGTGGAGGCTTTCGTCGAGGAAACAGGCTCGGCGCTGGACGGCCTTTGAGGATTCAGCATTGCAGAGTCCAGGAGGGACGTAACGCTAGGGGAGGATGAGCTAGTCGTGTGCATAGCAAGGCAGAGACCTTTTTTTGCGACGTTGTTGCCTTTGGAATCGGTGTAATGGTCGTAGACGGGGTCCGGTGTGGCATATTTTTCCAAATATTGTTTTGAAGAGCTTGACGTCCACTGTTTGCATGGACGTCGATATAGTATTTGCAGGGAGAGGATGATTGGGGAACGTGGTCTCATCGTCAAGTTGCTTTTGTGCGCCTCGACTCCGACGTGTCGTTTGTAGACAGTCAACGCCATGACCTCGCTGCTTTCCCCTGCCTCAGGGCCATGCTATCGTGATTTAGCATGTGAGGGGGACGACTGCTCTACCGATGCTGTCGAGAATAACGCCCAGGTCACTGTCAAAAACATAGCATCATGTCGTGCTAAAAAAAAAAACCTATATCAGACTCAAACTAGCTGAAGAAGCAAAATTCAATATCAGACGTTGCAATCTGTCTTGACACCACCGTCGAGTCGGCTAAGTCGACACGCCTTGATTGGACGGCCTCCGACCTTGTGCTCGATCGAGTGCACATCCGAAGTTGGCTTGGACTAATAAAGTCCGAATGCATAAATTTGGCACAAACGCCGCGACGCGGTAGGAGTCTGTACGTGCATGTTCGAACGCTTCGCAGCGACTCGCCTGGCACGAAGGACCATCCAGGTGGGTGTGAGGCGTCGAATGTGGCAGGGGCCAAGTGGGCGAAAAAATATCATCATTTAGATCACTGAGAAGCAAGAGCTGCAGCATATGCACTGCGCAAGGGGGCGCGCTGGCGAAAGATACTTAGTGTTGCCACAAGGTGAGGTCAAGGTATCTCGAGGTCTCGGCGGAGTTTTACCTCAGATTTCTGAGGTAAGGTGAGGTAGCACAGCCACTCAAGGTTAGAGAGGCACGGTTACCCTTTCACATCGCGTAGACTGCACTACAGAAAATCATGTAGAGTATGTAGAATAGCTAGAAATCATGAGAAGAGAAATAGGATCAGGTCTCCATGCAAATAACATTCCTTAAGACCGCGTGTTTTCACGCTTGCATAAAAAAAAAAGGCGCGCCTGCACTGCCTAACAGCACAGCCATTCGAAGACAACAATGTATGCACGACTACGACGACCTCGCACGCTGTCGGCCGTCGCTCAGGCGACGACCAACACCTTACCATCAACGCCCAATGTGCATCGTTCACTCCCGTGCTATCCATCGGCCGACTCGGTGGCCTGTGCGCCCTGAGCTTGAGCGCCACGACCTCGTAGTCGTTTGCCTCCTTCCACGGCACGTCTCCAGACAGCACCTGGCACAAGAAAATACTCAGTACGTAGTTATCGCCATCCGCACAAATCGTCACCTCATATGCCAAGCAGCCAAATGAGTAAATGTCCCCAGACGGGTGGGGTTTGACACCTTTCAGGCGCTCCGGCGCAGCCCATCGCACGGCCCCTGCATTGTTTGTGCTCGAGAGGCGTTGTAGGTACGACAACCCGGGCTGTAGCTTGCCAATGGTACACGCCAATCCGAAATCAGATATACGTGGGTTGTGGTCTTCGTCAATGAGCACGTTTCCCTAGGAAAATGCTAAGCACGTGCGACAAGACAAGGAACGCAAACATACGCTATGTAGATCCCCGTGGAATACAGGAATCGAATGGACTGTGACAGGATTGACGTCAGAAAACGTAGAGCAGTCAGACAGGGCTCATAACGTACGGTATTCCAGACCGGATCCAATATCGAGCACCTGCGAATCGATCCGCATCGCCATTCCAGACACACAGCATTTCACAGCTTACCAGTGTTAGGCGGTCGACAATGGTGAGCGCGTCGCCCTTGCATCGAAGGAAAGCGTGCAGGGTGCCGTTTGGCATCCAAGGTAGTACTGCAGCGAGTATGGGTCCGAAACCCTGCGTAACGCCGAGCAAGGGTACGATGTTTGAGTGTTGCAGTCTTCTTAAAAGACCAAACTCTCTGCGAAGAACCTACCAAGCATGACCATGATCATGAACGAGTCGACGAGTCGAAGACGAAACTCACCTTGTTGTTCTGCTTCATTTTCGTCCGACTCTCTCGAGGATCTTCGGATGAAAAATGTCTCAACGCTTTCACAGCGACCTACACACCATGAGACGTGAGTCAAGTGTAGACCCATGATAGCAGGATGTCGTACCAGCGACGACGTCCCGGCGGTGGAGCGTCTGCACTTGTACACGTCACCGAATGCGCCGCCAGCAACTCGCCTGGCAGAGTTGCGAACGAGTTGGTGGGTCAGATCGATTAGTGGACGACCGTCTAGCCGAGTACTGAGCAAGGGTCAATTAGCTGCGATCTTGCTGGGGATGAGCAACTCACTGGAGTCTTTGGGGAGGCATGGAGTTTAACGGGCTGGTATGTCTTGCGCGGAGGAGAGACCTAGCACTCTTCTACAGCAAGTTAACAACGTGGTGCTTGGCACATCCTGTATGGAGGCAACGTGTGTTACCCCCCCGCCGTTTCGAAAGAGGGTAGACCTCGCATTCAAGCGCGTGAAGTGTCAAAACTGAGCAAGGTTCGAGAACAACGTTAACCTGGGTATTAGCTACGAATGTCACAGTGTCAAAAAGTCCAATCGTACAAAATAGTATGTTACAGCGATCGTATCGTCTTGCAAACCCCCCGTCCATCCCAAGAAAAAAAGCTCCACCTGATCACGCATTCATGTGTTCGACGAATCGTCCCTGGTCGTTGCTCGTCTGCTTCTTTGTGAGGAACGACGCAAAGCTGCGGCCAGACTCCATGCCTGATCCCGGCTTGACCTGCTCCATGTCCGTCTGCGAAACACGGCTCGTGCTCGGTCCACTCCTCACCTCGTCTCCCTCTGCCTGCAGCTTGAGAAACTCTTCGCCCCTGATGCGCAAAAACTCTTCGAGCAACATCGCATTCCTAGAATTGGCCTTGTACATGGCGATGACGATGTCCCCGACGACAGGAACGATGCCTCCGATGGTAGACACGGCGTTGTTGAAGAGCATCCTCCCGATCAACCAGGGCGGCAGATCTGCCTCGCGGGCTTTGCGGATGACAAGCACGTAGTTGAGGGTCGCATTCGCGACGTCGCCTGCACCGGGAACGATGCCGATGATGAACGTCCACCCAAAGCGGAGACCGCAAAAGTTGAAGCTCTTGTCGAGGCAACGGGCTCGACGCTGGACGGTCTTTAGGATTTTGGCATCGCGGGGGGAGATACCAGGAGGGACGTCGCGCTGGTGGGGATAGTGTGAGTTTCGGTTGCACCGCACGGTCGTGTGAACCCGCACCTTTTTGCGACGTTGTTTGCCTTTGGCGTCCGTGTAAAAATCGTAGACTGGGTCTGGAGGCGTGTAGTTTTCCAGGTGCCGTTTAAAGAGCTTGGCGCCTACTTTCTGCATGTACGTCGACGACATCCTGGTGCAAGAATGACAACGTGTTTTTTGACCAATTGAAAAAATACGTCAACTGACCCGCAGCACAGATAGCACCGCATCTTACTTACTCATCTTCTTACTGCGATGATCCCTGACGAACACAAACTCTCTGAGCAATACGTGCAAGACAGCTTCCATAGCTATCTCAAGTCCTCGCTCACCCATGCAAAGGTCGAGCGACTCCTCGAACCAGAAGTCCTCGCAAGCGCCGAGGGCGATCTGATGATCACTGGCAAGTAAACTCTGTCGAACGTTTTAGTAATGTCGTGACCTCGTCCTTAGGCCCAGCGCTTTGTCTCTACTTTGCCGCCCTCCGCTGCACCACCGTCCCGCCCTCCGTCCCACTCCCAAGAAGCTCCAAATCTGTCCCACCACGCGAACTCACCGAAGGGAATTGTCCACCAGCATTCCTCGGCTTCCTCCGCGTATGGGCCTCCACCGTCCCCAAAATCCAAGGCTTGGCACCAGAATACCAACACGACCTCGCCCGCGTCATATGCTCCCTTGATCCCCTCACCGAACCATCCAACCCCGCCGTGTCCGGCATCGCAGCCGATCTCCGCGCTGTCGCCATTGAAATATCCCAACGCCGCTCCTTCCAAGACAGATACGCAAGCGATCTCCAAGCTGCGCTCGACGCCGGCTCTGGTGCCTCTACCCTCCAAGTCAAGACCTCCTTCGTCCCGCCGCCCGCATACGACGGCTCTTACTCAGACCCAAGCGGCGGTGCGAAACACAAACACAGCTCTCGCTCGGCCTCGCCCGCGTCCACGTTTCCCCCGCGCACGCCGTCCCCGGTTCTGTTCCCGCACAACTCCCCTGCGCTCGAGCGGATACGGCAGATACTCTACGCGGCGCTGGGAGATGTCCTTGCGGACAGTGCGACGCTCGGTCGGCTGCTCAAGTGGGACCCTCCGCGTGCCTACTTTGCGTCCGTCTCCTTGGCCATACTTGAGGTCGGCACGAGAGCGGTACAACCGGATGGCTCCATCGACGGTGGGGTTGGCTTGCAGATCACGCCTCAAGAGTGTCCGGAGGCGCTCAGGCCACTCATGGTCGAGCTTGCCGACATTGGAAAGCATGCAAAGAAGATTCGGAGAGAGGACACGGACGCGGCGATCGAGGCAGCACAGCGGGGTGAGGACCCCGATGTGCCACGACTCGAGCAGCTCCGGCGGATGCTGCAAGAGGGCGTCGGTTACGACCGAGCTTTGAGCATACCACGTGGTGCTGTTGAGCTCGTCCGGCGGGACAGCGTGGAAGGGAGGATGGTTGCGTTTTCCAATCGTATCAACGCGCTCGCGTTGAACATTTCCAAGATCAAGACGTTTCGCGAGCGACAACACGAAGTGTTTGAGATCCTTTCTGCCGTTTGTGGAAGCTAGCGTTTTGATGTTGGAATATGAATCCTATCGTGATCTCTGAGTAAACAGTTTGGCTACTAGTATACAGTATCGTGTTGTATCGATATGACTTTTTTTGTATCCTCCGTGCTTCCGCATTATTTCGTAGATTATTACTGCGTATTCTAGTTCCCCGTCGTTTTGCCATACACATCGAACGAGAGCTCGAGTTGAAATGGCCATCGTAAGAGCGCCGACGTTTCGTCCCCCCCCCTTGCACGATCTCGTGACTCAAGGGACACTTTTTTTTTTCATTGCCGTCCCCTTCCCCCATTATTTTCAGCTCCGAGAGTGTGTAGATAGAGAGAGCCGAACTTTGGTCTTGACTCAGACTCACCGACACTTGAGATGACCTCGTATGCGTTGGGGTCTCGCAGCGATGTGACGGACGTGTAATGGATGAGCGAACCCCGTCGGAGGCATGTCCATACATGTCTAGTAGGTACATATGTCACGGTGAAAAAGTGAAACCCGCGGAAAAGTCTTGGAAAGAGTGACTCAGAGATCGAGATCGAGATCGATCTGACCCCCCAGTGGTGTCCCTCGAGCGGTGCACTGGCACTCAATGAAGACCGGCGTTCCGAGTCACGGTGACCCCCTCCCCCCCTCGCTGTTGTCTGAACTTGAACGCGTCGCTTTCACCCCAACCGAGATCGGTAATCGGTTGTGGGGCTCCATGGGGGTGATACGCCCCCTTCCCTCCCTCCCTGCCCGTGTACAAGGAACACGCCGACCAACGGATCGATAACTGGAATGCGTTGCATCATCGATGCTTAGATGATGCGGGGGAGGGGAACCCCGACATTCGAATCAGGGGTTCGGATCACTCTCCGTTCAGAAAAAGTATGGGGTAGGTTTCAAAATCACACGTTTTATTTATCAAGCCCAGGAACGATCTGTGTCGTGTCGGGGTTCAAGCTGTTGGTAAACGAACATGTTGATGCCAGTGCAGTGCAGTTGTCGAGATCATCGATCATCGATCATCTTCGCTGGCACCGTCACGGTGCTTCCGAGTGCATCGCACAGGCAAGCACACTTTATCGTCAGACATGATACGTATGTACTTGCAGCAAGTACCAATGTCATCTCCGAAACAGAGAACTGGGATGGACGATCGGTGTGTGACGTTGGTGGTGCGCAACTCGAACAAGCGGCAGAACTTGACGTCATGACAGCGAGTACATGGAGAACGGAGAATAGCCATCGACCGCACAGTCCCCACTGGCACACGGTATTGTACGCGCGGTCGGAACGAGGGACCATCTGATCGACGCACGATAAGATGAGAACCCTTGGAGACCCAAGGGACTGTCCAATCCCATGACGTGGCGACTCAAATTAATACGTCTCGTGGTGTCCGTTACTCGTACGTACTTGCAGTAAATATTACAGTTGACTCCCACATAACGTATACCCCCCCGGGACACACCCAAAGGTATTCGTTTTGAGAGAGTATGTGTTCTGTGAGAGGTCCACTTGTTGACCCAAACGAGATAAATTCTGCAAGTGTGTATCATACGAGATTAACAAATAGTAGTCTAGAAGGTTGTACAAGCTTGATCATTGGC
>JBBPLG010000958.1:0-11510 GCA_038089695.1 Xanthoconium separans | reverse complement strand
TGGAAGCACAAACATGCCTGATGTGTGTGGTAGACATGAGGTGTGGCAGAATGGAAGTACTGCCTCAATAGATATGAGAAACATACCCATCATGCATGGCTGTGGGTAGAATGGAAGATCCCTTGGATCTGGATAAAATGAAAGGGTTAGATGTGCCTCCCTGGGCACAAGTGAAAAGTGAAGGAGTGATCAGTAGGTGATCAATCTGATATGATAAGATGAGAATGAAGGATAAGATAAGGGAAAAGAGAAAAGAAAGAAATGTCTTTAGTCCTTGTGACTGTGACTGTAACACTGGGGGCAGAGGATCAGTGCAATATTCTTCACTGCCTCAAGCCATGCAGCATGGACAACACGAGGAATATCTGTGGACTACAGGCAGTCAGACTCTGAACAGCAAGCACATGGCGAGGTTGTCAACACTAGTATTGACGAAAGAATCGTCAGAGGGAACAAGGTGCATCGGACAAACAATGAAAAACCACCTCCATCAATTGAGTCACCTTTCTTGACGGTGTGCCTACTAGTCCAAGGACATTTGAGAGTTCTTTTTATCAAAGACGCCATCATTGACACTTTTGATGCTTTTTCACTTCCCGTGTTGAAATCCCACACGTTGATGCCACTCAATGTATAGTATGAGGAGCCGTTGTTCCGCCGTCAAGCAGTATGTGTGCCGTAAACAGGAAATCATCTGTGATGCCACATGGGCTTGGTCACCAGAAGCGTAATGAAGTTCTGCAGAGACAACGCGACCAGGAGGAAGAGGCAGACAATGAGAGTTCCTTTACAACATGTACGCAAAGTTTCTCCAATTATTTTTGTTCAACGCCCGCAAGGCCATGGAAGGAGGATGGGTAAAGTGGGGTCAGGGTATATCAGTCCACCCGCCCATATCAGAATCCGGGCCAAGGGGAGGAGATGACAGTTCCACTGGGAATTTGGTTCCTATCATCATCGATGCCAGGGTTGAGCGAGAAGAACCAGGATATCCGATCATTTCAGATTCGCTCATGGACGAAGACGAAGGTGACGTTCGTGAAGTCGAGGCAAGGTCGTTACTTACATAAACAGGGCAGTCGTGAAACAGGGCATTCATCCGGCTACTTGACAAATGATTTCTTTTTGTCTTTCACACCGTCGAACAGCGCACACAGCACACGCGCATTTTCCATGTCCCGCGTACGCGCTAACACAGCATGTTGCTTTGCTTGTTTTCGGTCTTCGTGTAGGACTAACGTAGTGGTTTTTGTTCGCAGGCTTATGTAACGCGTTTCTAGGGTTTCGTCGCGCTGACGGACTGATCCTTTGGTGCAGGGTGTAACATTAGTATGCAAAGATCCCAGCCCTGAAATCTGGTTCAGAGTATGGTTGTAATGATACCCATACAGATGCTCCAGTCGAGGATCCATTGCTCTCGATCTTCTGGTTCGCGCCGTTCCTTCTCAAGCTGGAACAAGTTTGTGGACGTCGACCTTTGTGTTTCAATCACGTATGAAAAAGCTGGCCGTACCGCGCAAGATGAACGGCGAGGTTACTCAACGACACTGATCGGTCACAATGACCTTTCGGCAAAGGTCGAGCGAGGGCAATGGCCTTCTCGACTTCCTCCATGGCCTCAAGCTGGTCGTACCGGTCGGCGAGACGAACTGCAAGATTATTCAACGAGGTCGACCGATCGGGGGTATTTGTAATTCCGATCTCGCGGTCACCAGCCATTGAAACGTTGTACTCAAACTCCTCATTTCGAGGAGCCTACTACATCTGAGACGCGTCACATATGTCAAGAGGAAACCGGCCGATGAAACATGACATTCCGCTTCACTTTTCAAACTAGGTCCCCCCTCGACTTACTTGACTCAGTACGAGCTGTGGGGTGTAGTGCAACTAGCTGCGACGTCGCGCTCTGGCAACTATAATTAAATGTCGGGCGTCGTCAGACAATGCCGAAGGACGCCACGGCCAAGGCCAGCGGCACGTTTGATCACTTACCCAAATGTTGCAACACATCTCATATGGACAGTTCCCAATGTACTGTTCGGCCAGCTGGCATTGGGTTCCTTGATACCCAGTCGGGACCTGGTTGCGTGCAACAGTCGGCATGGCTCAATGCAGACAACACCGTGACTCACATCCTGGGCATCCTGGCAACATACTTTGGTGCGGGAATCAGTGCACGGGGGGCTAGCGATGGCATGCGCCGCGACGACGAGCGCAATGAGAACGGAGGTAAGACGTGTCAACATGATCAACACTCAAAGGAAGGATGTCTGAGGCGGTTGAGTGAGGCCGATGCTCTTTTATATGCTTGGCTGTCTACCTGAAACAGTTTACAGAATATGCTCGTTACACGTGACTGAATGGAGTCGCAGTGCGAGTCGTCTCGTCCCAAGCCTGAAAAGTACAGACTGCAGCTGTTCTTCACGGGGGATATTCCTGTCGGAGGTAAGTATGACTCGAGTAGGTCAATGCGGCGTACCGAGCTAGCCCTGGAGAGGATGAGGAGTGCAGGAACAACACAACCTTCCAATTAGTCCACTTCCCTCGGAGTTCCGGATCTCACATTCTATGTCGCAAGCCTTTCAAAGGCTGTACTCAAATGAATCGTTGACGCGAAAACCCAACAACTTCACTCCTCATTCGACAGGACTACTCGATCTGAGAGGCCTAACATTGTAGAATGGGGAAAACAGCCAAGAAAACGTGACATTCCTGTTCACTTCACAACCCAGGTCCCTTCAACGTGACTCAAGGGGGGGGTACGCCCTTGGGCCAACTGCATGAAGCAGCGACGTGGTGCTCCGGATACTGTAACGTCGGGAGTCAGACGATGCCGACGGACGCCCGTGACAGCTTTGAGCTACGCACATATTGGTTGCAGCAGAACTCATAGGGACACTTCTTCTCAGTGTGAGGTTCGACCAGCTTGCACTCGGTTCCGCCCCACCCTCTCGGGTACTGATCGCGTGCAAAGGTCAGCATGGCTCAATACACACAATACGGTACGCGACGCACGAGTTCGGCATGCTGGCAACATACTTCCACGCATTTATCAGGGGACGGGGAGTCAGCGATGGCATGCGTCGCGACGACTAGCGCAATGAGGATGGAGGTAAGACGTGAAAACATGATTAACACTCAGCAGATGGGTGCGTTGTGGGAGCTGAGTGATGTCGGCGCCCTTTTATACATTTGGATCCCCAGTTTACGCACACGAATTGAACTAACATCCTTCACATTTGACCAGCCCTGAGGAGGTTTGCCGTGCTTTAACCGAACAACCGGCATAAGCGTAGACGTAGCCAGGAATAATCGAAATCGGTTTCAAGGTAAGAAAACATATGACCACGTAAATCGTTGGTCTTGATCGAGGAATGAATGATCAACAAGTTATTTTTCTTCCCCATTCACCGAGAGTTAGTTTAGTGGCCCTCAGCGAACTTCAAGTGTTGACTTGCTGAACCAATTACCCCACATCGCGTTAATTCCGTCAGCCCAAATCCGTACATAATCGGCAGCCGAGAAGTCACCTTGCCAAGGAAATGGAGCCGCTACAACATGTGTCTTCCATGCTGCAGGTGATGCATATGCCCGAAAGGCATTGTTAATTGTTATGGTTAGATTCAACCCTTCTATCAGCGCTCCGAGTCGATCCTACGCGGCGGACGTTCTGCAGCATCGTCAGTGGTGCTGCCGCGAGGCGAATTGAAGCGAATTGAAGTGGTAATTTAGCCTGAGTTCGACTTAAGCGAAGTGCACTAACCTCGAAGTTACCTACATACTTCGCCTTGAGTTGCAACACTTGTCTGCAAATGTCATTTACGGTAAGCAAGTAGTATGTACTGACAACGCGAGTTGTGAGTGCGATTCTTCGCCTTCCACTACATAAACGAAAGGTCATCCTCCATTAAGCGCATATACATGTCATACCGCACTGATACGGTTGTCCGGTCGGTGCTGGCCCCCGAACGCTCAATGTCAACACTGTGCCCCTTGGGGATGGAGAAGAGAAGCGGAAAATCATGTTTTGCCAAACAACTCGACAGATGCGGGGTGCCTATTTTCGGGAGTCGAAACACAAGCTCCGAGGCCCATCTGCACGGATCTGATCAATTGATCAGTCCAACGCGTCACAACCGACGCCCGCCGTTCCACCACTTCACCCGTCCTCAGCGCTCGCTGGCACTGGTGCACCCGTCGTCGTCGTCATCGCCACTTCGCACGTCACACAACGCCTGTGTACGGCCTCTTGCGTGCACGTGCCCGCCGTCGCCGCCTCCGCCTCCCATGAAGGACATTTGCGCCCATGTGTCCATCCTCACACCCCTACGCTGCCTCGCCACTTCGGACGGTTACGCGTATGTCCCCGTCACCCGCCCCGCCGCCACAGTATCTTTTCAGGCGCCGGTGCTCGCTTATCACCCCCGCCGTGGCCACTCGTGAGCCAGCGCTCGCGTTCCCTTGTCATGTCTTTTAGTCCGTCAGCACTCGCCATCGCTCCCCACCATGTCTGTTCAGGCGCAAACACTCGTCCACCGCCTCCGCCACGTTTTTTCGGGCTCCAGCGCTCCCCCATCACCCACCGCAACCTTTTGAGAGCCGCCGCCCGCCCGTTGCCCCCGCCGTGCCATTTCAAGCGTGGCTGCTCGCCTGTCCCAGAGAACTATTTGCAGGTTGTTCTGTTTTTGCGCTCCTCATCCTTTCCGGGGTTAGCTTGGTATGCAGCATTGACCTACTTAAGCCTTACCCCCGACAGGAATGTCCCCCGTGAAGAACAGCTGCAGTCTGTACTTTGCAGACTCCATCGGTCGGCAGCGGCAACATGCGAGCGTTCGAGCTCGATAGACACTGGGGGGACAGGTGAGCCGTGGCCCGAAGAAAATGAAGGTGGCGAGGAACGAGCGATGGTGTTCGAAATCAACAACGGGATTCCGGATCTCACATTCTATGTCGCAAGTTTTTGTTTGACTGTATAGACGAATTGTTGCCACGAAAACCCAAGTTCACTCCTCATTCGACGGGGCTACTCGATCCAAGCAGCCTAACATTGTACAAGGGGGAAACAGCCAAGGAAATGTGACATTCCTGTTCACTTCACAAACTACGTCCCCTCGACATAACTCAAGGGGGTGGGATGCCCTTGGGCCAACTGCAACTAGCAGCTACCATGGCCTTTGGATCCTGTAATGTCGAGAGTCAGACGATACCGACGGACACCCGTGGCAGCTTTGAGTAACTTACATAGATGTTGCAGCAGAACTCATACTTGTAGGGACACTTCTCAGCGTAAGGTTCGACCAGCTTGCACTTGGTTCCGCCCCACCCTTTCGGGTACTGATTGCGTGCAAAAGTCAACATGGCTCAACGCAGACAATACGGTACGCGACTCACAAGCTCGCCGTATTCGCAACATACTTCCTTGCATTTAGGAGGAGGGGTGGCAGCAATGGCGTGCGTCGCGACAACGAGCGCAATGAGGACGGAGGTAAGACGTGCAAACATGATTAACACTCAGAGGATGGGTGCGTTGTGGCAGTTGAGTGATGTCGACGCCCTTTTATACGTTTCGCTCCCCTGCTTACGCACACGAATGGAACCAGGCTTCAACCGGCATAAGATGACCCTAAGTTACGAAACATAGTCAGGAATATCAAATAATTTCAACCGGTTCAAAGGTAAGAGAATGTATGACCACGGAAAATCATTGGTCTTGATCGAGGAATGAATATCAACAAGTTATGTTTCTTTCCCATTCACTGACAGCATTGAAGTTTAGTGCAAGGTGAGCGAACTTCGAGTTTTAGCTTGCTGAATCAATTACCTCTGAGACGTCGCGTCAATTCCGTCAGCCCAAATCCTGAATTGAAGTAATCGGCAGCCGGCGGCGAGAAGTCGCCTTGCCAAGGAAATGGAACCATCAAATGTATCTTCCATGCTGCCGGTGATGGGCGCGAAAAGCATGGACATTGTTCACTTGTTATGGTAACATTCAACCATTCTATCAGCGCTCCGAGTCGGCCCAATGCCGTGGACGCTCTGGATTACAGTGCTGCCGCGAGGCAAATCGAAGTGGTAATTTAGCCTGAGTTCGACTTAAGCGAAGCACACTAACCTGGAAGTTACCTACATACTTTGCCTTGAGTTGCAACACTTGTCTGCAAATGTCATTTACAGTAAGCAAGTACTGACAACGCAAGACTTTTGTGAGGACGATTCCTCGCCTTCCACTACATAAACGAAAGGTGATGATCCTCCAGTATGCGTATATGCATGTCATATCGCACTGATGCGGTTGTCCGGTCGGTGGGGGTCCCCGAACCGAACGCTCAATGTCAACATTGTGCCCCTTGGGGATGGAGAAGAGAAGCGGACGAAATTATGTTTTGCCACACAGCTCGTGTCAAAGATGCGTCTTCTCGGCTATTTTCGGGAGTCAAAATACAAGCTTCGCGGCATCTGAACCATGATGTACCCATTGATCCGTTCCTGTGCTGTGCTCGAGCGGGCATGAGAGGGAGGACAAACGGGGCATGCATTTACCCACAAATACATGGCGACTTTGCATAGATACTACTGAGTGAGAGGGGGCGAACCGGAGAGAGAGTGCGAGTGCAGCGCGCATCGCTGACCGGCCCAGAGCGGGAGCCGTGACCCGCCAGGTTGGTGAGCTGCGAGGTTGGGAACACCTCGTATGGTCATCCGGGCGGGGCTGCGGCTCGCGCACTCAGAACCCCAAAGGAGGGAACCAGCCGGGTGTAGTGGGTGCAGCGATAGACGAAAGGGAGAGGGCGAGAGACGAGAACGAGGATGAGGACGAACGCGAGGTGGTGGCACGGAAGAAGAAAATAGTGCCGCTAAGCGACGCGTCAGAACCGACGCCCGCCATCCACCATCTCACCCATCCTCAGCACTCACCACTTCGCACGTCACACGACGCCTGTGTTACCCCTGTGTCCCCGCCTCAACCTCTTGCGTGCACGTGCCCGCCGTCGCCGTCGCCGCCTCCGCCTCCCGTGGAGGATATTCGCGCCCATGTGTCCGTCCTCACACCCCCACGCTGCCTCGCCACTTCAGACGGTTACACGTACGCCACCGTATCTTTTCGAGCCCCGGTGTCACCCCCGCCGTAGTGAGTCAGCGCTTGCGTTCCCTTGTCATGTCTTTTAGTTCGCGAGCGTGTCTATTCAGGCGCAAACACTCATCCATCGCCTCCGCCACGTCCTTTCGGGACCCAACGCTCCCCCATCACTCGCCGCAAAATTTGAGAGCCGCTGTGCCATTTCGAGCGCTGCCACCGTGTCTACTGGTCTACTGGAGCTCGGCCGCTCGCCTGTCCCTCTTATCATGCTGATTTCGAGCACCATCGCTCGTTCCTCACTTCATTTTTTCGGGCCACCGCTCACCTGTCGCCCCAGTGTCTATCCGAGCTCGAACACTCGCCTGTTGCCGCCGCCGTTTTTTTTTTCCGAGCGCGAACGCTCGCCCATCGCTACTGCCATTCTTTTTCTGGCGCTATTGCTCGCCCGTCGTCCCGCCATGTCTAAGTGAGCCCGACCGCTCATTTCGTGTCCCTGCCATTCCTTTTTGAACCCGAACACTTTCCCGACGCTCCCGCCGTGTCTATACGGGTCTAACCGCTCGCTTTCCGCCCCCCCGCCTTGTTTTGGGGGGCACCGCTGCTCGTTCGTCCCCTCTGCCGTGTTTATACGAGCCCGATCGCGCTCGCGTGTCCTTTCGTGCCCCACTGCGCGCCGTCAACCCTGCCGCAACTTTTCGGGACTAGCTGCCTGTTTGTCCCCTTTGGGACCACACACTCCACACAGATGTCCATGCCTAGCCCCACCCTTGCATACGAGGACGATGACATGACGGGCACCGACAGTGAAGAACAAGTGGCGTCGAGAACGTTGTTTCACTATAAAAAATAGATACCACGCAAGAATGCCTAATGAAGGGACTGTTGGCAGCATATGGTGGCGTGCGAGCGATCAGACGACCCGTTCGCATCCTGCGAACGTGCGTTACCTGCACACCACCAAGTACTCAGCGCGACCCTCGTGCCTCTAATCAGCGCTTCAGCGCCGACGGATAAAGGGACACGCCCAGGGCGGTTCGTCATGGGTCTGAGGCAGCCGTTTGGGTCGCTGTCGCTGATGGGCCCGTGCTGATTGATGTGACTCCAGGCTACCCGAAGCAGCGATCATTGAGCGGGCAAGGGCCCAGGCGGGAGGAGCAAGCGACACAACAAGCTATACATCATTTTCCGACAAATCTCCGTTATCAATAGATTTGGCAAAACACTGCCGGTGTCCTGTGTCCTGCATGACGAAACTGACGGGTACCTTGGAATCGCTACGCGCTAAAACCCCCAGTGGCACAACACCGAAATGTGATGGCGAAATGATGGCGGATGCTCTGGTCGTTTCGTAATAACAACAATGTTTCAGCAGAACCCCATTTGCGCTGTCGAGAAACGTAAGAATGAGACTGACCGCGTCTTATTAAAAAGATTGTTGAGTCCACTTTCGAGATAAATGGCAAAATCAATACGACAAGGGGCTCTTAGGAATAGATGACGCCAGCCATAGTATCTCGAATGATGCGTAGAATTTTCCAGAGTTGAGATTGTTTCTTACATCAAGACAACGAGGGATAAATCCAGAAACGCGCGACCATGAAAACATGACTACATACGGGTTTCCGACAGGTTAGATGTCAACCCCATTACACACCCTCTGTGGTAGGTAGGGCCTCAACGATCCCAGCCAGACTACAATAGCGGTAAGAATCGGGTTTCCCATCAAAAATACGACTTACGATAACATTCCCCAAGAAAGTCTGTACATATGGTATCACGGGCCACGAATGTCCATCGAGACAGGCCCACAAAATACGCAGTAGGGACGTCTGCGGAGGTGCCTCTGTACAGTATCAAACCATCCATGACTCTAATAACCTCGATGACAAGGTACTGTTAACGAAATTAACTTCCGCCTTATAAGTATCCTGGGAGTGGGCAGAGGCTCTCCTAACCGTGCTAGTTGAGGAACGCACGTGTGGCAGGCCGTGTCATCCGAGTGATTATGCGCGCACACCCGCGGTTCAGTGATAACGACGCGCGAGACTACCAAGGGGACGCCAGTAACTGAGCCAGGTGCTGGTACACTGGTGAACACATACATAGATGATGCGAATTACTGAATGATCTACAGTGGAAAAGAAAAGACTCAGTTTGCTGTGATGGTGTGGGACGCAACGCTTACCGAGTGTCGCACTGCAAGATATGAACATCCCTACGATGCAGGTGCTTTCCAGCTGCCAGTGGCCAACACTTTTGGCGTATAACCTACCATCGACAAAGCTGCTCCAGTGGTGCACGCATTGAATGCCAGCGCGTAATTACTCAGAATAGGATAACCGACGTACAGCGTTCGCTTTGGAACTGCCCAAGACCAGGCGGGTTCTTCCATAGCAGTTTGTCTCCGGCTTGGGAAAACTATGTGGGGGTGAGAGGAAGGAATGGTGACCATCATCATCATGGTATCACGTTGGATCGTCTCATAATCATTTGGTAGCTAGTACTCAGATGGATGTTTCCGAAGGGCTTGTTCGTCGCAGTTGCAAACGGGGTGCGGGGCTCGTGTGAAGACGCAATTCAAAAGCGTGGACGGCGAATCAGTGGGCGACGTTTTGTCCCACGTCCGACGCGTTCTGCCATGGCACAGACTACACATCACGGTTGGCTCTCCATACCAAGCTGCAAACGAACTCCCTGGTTGACCATCTCCGGGAAAATCTTCTCCATCTTTCATGCCACTCTCACTGAATTGGAAGTTCGGGCCGGGAATTCGAGTTATTTGAGGATCGCACAGTATGTAAGTATATCAATGCATCAATTTTCTGATCAGTGGCTTATCGTGGTAGGCTTGTTGGTCACCGTGGAAATCCTGATACCTGAACGCTCTGATACATCCTTGCTGTGGTGCTGTGGTCCAAGACAACGTAAGTACCCAAATCGTTTCTGGTATATGACCCTCACCACACGCTCAAAGATGTTTAGAGAATCGGACACCAGAGAAAAGTCCTTACCGCGTCATTTGGAGACGACTGATAGCCTGACTGTGGGTTTTCAGGTTATTGACACTCAAGTGCTTCTGCAACTGACATACCGGACAGGACGTCAGGACGATGGAAGATCCTACACATGTGCATTCTGGCTCACTTTTTCCGACCCCCTTAGAGGAGGAAAGTGGTGACATGATCATAGCGAGTACGAACGCCATGTTTTCACACATTTGCAAAGTGAGCTAATGAGGAAGTAGATATCCGGGTGACCGACGTTGCCCTTGGCCTTCGACGCCTTCCTGTAGGGTTTTACGCCATGCTATGTCATGGCGACCGCGTATGGAGAACCGAAAATAAGCCTTCGGCAGTGAACGACGATGATGTCGAATGGAGTGGACTGATCCCAATGTGAGTTTTGCTTTCGCTGCCTTGGGGTTAGGCTTACAGGGTTCCAGCCCGTCAGACCCATCAGCTTCCATTTGCCTCGAGGTCTACGCGTCCTTTGAACTCCAGCCGATGTTGGGTGCAGGGGAGCACCTGCGAGAATTGACAGTCACCGTGGAACAGCTATTGGATCGCAGTGCGAAATGTATTCGTGAGTTTGACTAGCTTTGCGCGATGACCTGAGTGCTCATTCCGTGGCAGCATTTTCCTTTTTGCCAAAGGACGGCGACGTTGTATCTCCTTGTTCAGCGGTTTTTTTCCTTGTCAAACGATGCAATGGCGACAACAGGGAGTCGGATCCTTCAGCATCGATTGTCCCTTTCACGTTCTACGTAAGCAGGCGGTTGATGTCAACGCTGTATTTACTAATTATTTTGTGCCCATAGTCAGCAACAGCATCTCAAGGTGAACTAGAGGACGCAACGAATCATGGCCATGGGGCCCTCTCCCGTTACAGAAAGCACGGGGAGAAAGGAGATCTAGAGTGTTCTGTTGCTGCGTTTGAACGCGCGCTCAATACATGTCCAGTGGACCATCCCTGTCGCGCAGCTGCTCTGTCAAACTTGGCGACAGCGAAGCTGATGCTCTGTCAACTCGAGGACGCGGGAGTCTCACTCGAGGTCCCCCTACGATTGTTTCGTGATGCTCTCGCTGCGCGTCCTGTCGGTCACGTTGACCGACCTTCGACAGTGATTCAGATGGCTACGGTGCACTTGGCGCAATTCAAGGAACAAAGAGACGAAGTCGAGGGGGCACAGGCAGAGGCATTACTGCGTGAGGTGATTGAGCTCACTACCACCGAGAGCCATGAGCTTCGAGCTTCGATGTTGCTGCTTCGAGTACTTGCCCAATGTCAACGAGAAGTGGATCCCATCTATGAATCACAGGCTCAACTGCATTTATCGTCGCTCTCCACCGAAGACTTCTTGACTTCAAGTGCCCAATTGTTGCGTCGCTTCAAACAGCTCGGGGATTTAGCGCACCTGCAACAAGCAGTCACG
>JBBPLG010000957.1:0-11516 GCA_038089695.1 Xanthoconium separans | reverse complement strand
TGGGAATGGGAAGGAGGAGGTGATTGAAATGGTGAACCCGAGGGTGCATTGGGCAGTCGGAGGTTGGTCGGGACCACGCATGGCGCAGAAGACGGTGACGCACGGGGTGGGCATCCTGTGATGATGGACATTCCAGCATTTTGAAGCTGCCATTCACTTGTCCTTGCGGGATACGAAGCTTCACTCGATGGAGCACACGGAGGCGGGGCAGGAACTTCAGGGGGGAAGGTTTCTGGAAGCACTACATTGAAAGGTGCCTCAGCGACATTTTCTGCCTGAAGGTCGGCAAATGATGGTGGGAGAGGTTGGTCGTCGACGAGCGAGTATCTGGGCACTTCCTCGTGATCAACCTCAGACGGTGATCGTGACAAACAATTGGGCAGGCCATGATTGCGAGGGAGTCTTTCAGGTGATTGACTGGCCACTGGGGCAGCGTCAACCATACCTTCTTCGTATGGATTTAATAGCTGTTCAGATTCCTCGGAAACAGGAGGTGAAACTGGAGGGACGGCCATCTGTTGTTCTACTAACGAAGGTGGACGTGACGTCCTACCTGCAAGTGGAGGCGGACGAGCCTCGACGGATGTTCCCTGTGAGCCCGAAGATTCATGAATTCCAGCTGCTGGCGCGAAGTGGGACTGAGCCTCTATCAATGCAGTTTGGGATTGGTGGAACACCGGACGGGAATGCCGGACTTGAGGTCGAGAAAGGGGGATTTGAGACGGTGAATAAGATGCCTGGCGAGTCTGCAAAGCTAGTGGTGTATGTGTCCCACTCGCTTCAGGACTAGTACGGGGACGCGATAGAAATCCACCGCCAATGACATTGGCGTGATAGAGATCAGCTGGGTTTGGTTGCGAAACTGCTGAACCGGTATCGAACATCGAAGTTGAGTGCATTTTACTGGGTGATACACCTGAAGCTCGACTCCCATCATAGACGTGTTTGATCGGTGGTAGCACGGGGATGTCACCGGAAGGCAAGCTTGACGGCCTGAGGCTGAATGCACTCGCATAGAGGCGTTGAGCAAATAATCGTCCTTGCTCGGGAGATCTGGAGTAACCAAGGTGTGAGGGCTTTAGTGAGGCACTTTCCTTCCTCTCCGGCTGCCTCCGTTCAATGGTATAACGCAAGGCGCCGTCATGGGTTCCCCCAGTGCTAGCAGTGTTTTGTTTGTATAAGGCTACCAAGTTCCGACCATTTGCAGAGAAGACTGACATATGGACATTTGTGTCACTGACACAAAGCGATAAGCTCAGACTTGACATCGGCTGATCGACAATCAACTTACTGTGGGGTATCACGGCTCAGTACCCGTTTGCTTTCCCAAAGGTTGTTGAGATGCGAGTTTGCACCATCGTTGTCACTCGGAGTCATTCACGGTTTCTACTATGCAGTCCCGCAGTGGTTAGGATGGTCGCAGATTAAGACTGGGACCACTGCAGGCACTGACAGTGCCTTGTAACGAAGACCCGCCGCGCCCAGGGACCATCATGATCGGCTCAAGTTGGTTGAAGTGCATTGATTGGTTGGCCGAATTACCTATGTTTGCGGCTCTGACAGATCCTGGCTTGCAAAGTGGCTGCGTCTCTTGTTCTGATTTGCCTTGTCTTCCACTTTTGCAACTAGATAAATAGGAAGGAACAAGCAAATTGATCAAATGGCATTACTTCGTAACTTGATACTCGGGCATGTATACAAATCGATTCTACAGATCCACTGGTCGATGGAAAGGATGAATTGGCAGTATCACATTGGGCGCTTTAGCCACAGTTAAAAGAAGCCAGTGTCGAAGCCATTGTCGTATCCGTTATCGTAACCGTCCGCATAACCTGCCCCATCGGGAAGTCAGGAATAGAACTATGTATGGTGAATATCGGACGAACCCTGCTCAAAGCCCTCCTGTCTTTCGTATGCATCATGGTTCTCGATGGCTTCCGTCAGGAGAAAACCACCCAACAGGCCGGCACCACCTATGTTGCAAAATTCAAGTCAGCATCAATTGTATCAAAGAACTACCAATACGAACCTGCGGCCACAGCAGTCCCCAAGCCGGGTCCTTTCTTATGCTTGCGCTCTTCTTCAACATAAACGACCCGCTCTTGGGGATAGCCTAAGAAAGGACGCAAATTAAATCCGAGTGTACATGGAAGGGCCTATCAACACACACCTCTGTTGCCCGAAGCACTGGCGTATCCACCTGGCGGGGCATTGTAATAACCTTGAGGAGGAGGTTGTGCATAACCGGGTTGGTAGCCACCATATGGAGGCGGGGGAGGGCCGCCGTAGTGGGAGCGATTCCGATCAGCTGGAGGAGGGCCAAGCGGGGGCGCGAAGCCCTGGGGCATGGGGCCAAGGGGATGCTCCCAGATTGAACGTGGAGGGTTCTCGCGTGTGTTGATGTAGAACCTAGATACCAAGAAAGATGAGGACACTCTAGTAGAGTCAGACGTGAGCGTACCATTGTTTGTAGCTGCAGGAGAAGATAATCAGTGGTTATCAGAGGATGGATGGATAGTGGAAGACACAGACTCCCAGTTGTACTGTTGTATCCAGCCGTAGGGGAGGTCTCTTGTATCTGGGTTGGGAGGAGGAGAGGCCATGCTGATGGTAAAAGGATAGTCTGTGAAAGGGGACGGATCTGCGTTTTATAGCGGCGACGTGCCAACGCAGCAAGTGAGAGGGCAGTGCAACACAGTTTGTTTCTTGTGGACACTGCTTTGCTTTCGTTTACTCAGCAAGCACAGACACACATTTACAAGGGTGCGTTCAAGCAAAACTGACCGTGACTCAAGTACTCAAGTACGTACGCAGGATCTGGATGTAACGTAGAGAAATATCGACAAAAACCACGTATAGTATTAGCGAAACCATCAACAGAAAAAACCGAACCAACAGCATTGTGCGCATCATGAACGAATTGAACAAAAAAAAGAGGGATCGTCGTTTACTTTCTCTTGTCAGCTTTTTTCGCCTTCTTGGCGGGTGGAGGAGTGGGCTCGTCCGTCTCCTCCTCTGAACTTCCGTCCTCGGATGCTTTTTCTTCCACTTCTTTTTCCTCCTCATTCGATTCATCGTCAAAAACCCCTTCCGAGTCCGACGAAGCGACAGCCTCAGCTGATTTCGGCGTAGGCTTTGGTTTCTATTGCTTCCGCTCAGAACGTGAATACGTAAGGGTGATAACACGGCTTACAGAGACGCCCTTCTTTTCAGGCTTCGCTGCGGGTTCAATTTCTTTCTTCGGCGCTTTAGAGGGCCCCTCTGACGTGACATGATTCGGATTCGCTGCATTGTATTTGGCAAGTTCTTCTTCGTGGGTTTGTTTGGCAGCAGTCACTCGGTCGAAATATGGCTGTTGGGGATAAGAGTGTCAACACTGAGAGAGAGAGAGTTCTGCGTAATTACCTGTTTCTTCTCCACAGGGAGCTCACTCCATTGGTGAGAGATAAGACCCATAAGGTCCCTGTACTGGATATTCGGATTCTGTTTGCGGACATCATCGCGAATATCGTTCTGGAAGAGGATGTACGCAGAGGGAGGGGCTTTGGGAGCATTAGGATCCTTGGGTTTTTTCTCCCGTCTCCTCCTTTTACCACTCTCGTCCGCCGCAGTGATGACTGTAAGTTTACGTTTCTTCGACGCGGCCGGAATCGCGTTGATGGCCGTCTGTAAGGCCGTGACGACCTCAGGATCGTCAAGTGGCGCCTTGGCAACTACCTTTGCAAGCGCGTCTGCGAAATTACCAAACTGGCGCATTGCCTCGGCGGCGGTGGATAATTTGGTGATGAACTGCAGATCCAAGGTAGCGTTCAGATAAGCAGTCCTTGTAATGACGCGCGTACTCACGTCAGTCCTCGTAGTATCCACGTCGGAGGGCTGTTCTTTGGGTGTTTTGGGAACCATGACCGGAAGTAAGCGTAGAGACGCGTTTAGAGTACTCTGGGAGAGGGAGACAAGGAGGGATTTCGTAGTGTGAAAATTGACTAGTGTTGTTGATTAGTTGCGATTATAAGCTTTTGTTTGTTGATGCCTATTAGGGTTCCTTACATTGAAACCCAACTAACCATCAGGTAATCATTGCTATTCATACCAGAATAATGATATATCGGTCGGCCTACACGAGTGTCTTACACGGCTGAGGCAAAGGCAATGATCAACGTGCCTGTGTTGAGAACTCGTGAGGTCGTGAGAGAACGAGCCATGGACCTACTCTACATCGCATGGGTCCCTAACACAGGACGTACTTTCTTGGAGCGGCCTGGACCGCATAAAATTATGCTATCGGCTGCCGGTGTTGCTAGCGGTGGCCAAGAGTTGGAACGTTGATATTCTTGATTTGCAGACCATGGATGATCGCTTCAGAAAGGCTCCTGCGCACTGCCAAGTGAGAGTCACAGCCCGTGCCGTTGTGCCGGGTGATAAGATTGAAACACCGCTTTGAGCGGAGACAAAAAGGATGGCAAACACTAATACGCCCTTGGCTGGTCAGTGCGCTTCAATCCTCAGCACCATCACAGAGACAGAACTCGCAGGCGGTTGAGCGTGGCGACGCCCTGCGAAGGTGAAAAGGCTTGTATACCGTCTGCATTTCTTCTCTTCTTTCCGCGTCTCGTTTGCACAGAAATAAGCCGTTTACTGTTGCCCAAAAAACGCTTGAGAACCAAGGGACGGCAGAGAAAAAAAAAAGAGAAAAATCTGTCCAGATGGATAGTATGTACCCGAATGTGCCAAATCAATGGCCGCAGAATGTCTCCGACTCACACCACGTCCATGTCGACGGCGCATCGCCCTCAAACGAAGACTGGAAAGACCGTTCGGCGCCTAACACCAGTGCGGGAGGATCAAGTGCTGCGCAGCCATTGGATCTGAGCGACTTTGGGTTGGGGGATATACCGGGTAAGCATTTTCTCTAGGCGCCCATCAATCCACTGGTTCCCCGGTCTCGAACAAAGGTATTGACATTTGCACCGAACAGGGCCGTCGACATCCACCTCAATATCACCGCCACCCCAGCCATACTATGCCCATCCTTATCAGAGCTACTACATTTCCACTGTCCCTGCTCCATACAATGCCATGGCGTATGGTTCCATGTCTTGGTCAAACTCCTCGACACCGTTACCACTGTCAAGTTATTCGACATTGAATGGTGCAACGACGTCGTCGCAACAGCAGGTAGCATCTCCTCCACCCCCTCAGCCTCAACTCATGATCGAGTAAGTGAATTAACATTTCGGGTATGCAGTGGCTCATGCTTATCTCCACAGTCCCGCACTGACGACGATCAGTGATACGGAGCCCTCTCGGTCATATTCGCAATCTTCGAACCAAGTTGTGCCGGCAACGCAACAATCTCAATCACGACAACAACCCCAATATCAGTATCAGCAACCTACATTATCAATTAATCCTTCTTATGTTCTTCCGTCGCATTTTTATTCGCATTCCCCACAACACCAGCATGCACAAGCCCAATCTCAGCCCACCACGCTTTCACCTCATGTTCTTCATTCCCCATCTACCTCCATGACCGGTATCTTGTCCTCCTTTTATTCACCATCTACATCGTCCGCATCGACTGGCGCTCCCGCTGTTTCGATCAGCCCTCAGGCCCGAAAGGACAAGTTCTCCGCTGATGTCAGACCTCTTCTCCAACCCAATTCATTCACCGGAGCGGGTGCCGTCAGTTCTCTTGTTTCACATATCGATGAATTTGGTTCTCAGGACATTGATCCGACTACCCGGTTGGAGATCCTAACGAAAATCAGAGACAATGCTGGTAATCATTATTTCCGAGCGTGGCTGGAAAATGTCGCTGCGATGGATATTACTCGCGAATGGCTGAAAGCGGGTCTCATGGCTAAAAACGACAACCTTTTGGTCGAAACCATAATGCCGTTGCTGCATGTCAGTTTGATCGAGTTGTCAGAGGAAGAAATGTGTCTGATGAATTACCTCTAGATTGTGGATAGGCTTCCTATGACAATCGAGTCCCTCAAAGCATCGAAACTAGGCAAGATCATTGTCAAACTAGTCAAGGAACCACCAGCACCAGGTGAGCGTCGTTCCACCATGTTTTTTCTACCCTTGCATCCAATGGAGATATACATACCTCTGGCCATGTTGCAACGTGCTCGTCTATCGTATCATAATCTAAGCGATGAACCTTATGTATCTAACAATCGGCTGTTTGTTATTGTCCTACCGCAGCGATCAAGGACATGGCGTCCAATTTAGAGCGGAAGTGGCGTCTGCTGGTTGAGACTGCCACGAAACAGGTAGAAAGCAATCCGACCGAGGGTAAGTCACGTCACTCTGTTTCGCGGACCGACGAGCGCTAACTTTGATCTCAGATGCGAAAATAAAGAAACGGAAGTCGAGTGAGCCACCGGCTGCCAAAGCACCACCACCCACAAAGAAAGTCGCCGTCATGCCTGTCGCTTCGTCCTCCAAGGTAACCGTGAAGAAGGAGGCGAAGCCTGTCTCCGTACCCGTCAAAGACTCGCGATCGGACTCCTCGTTTTTCTCGGCCCCGAAACCTAAGCCGAAATTACCTAGCTTCAAGAAGGCACCAGTAAACGTCAAGAAGGAACCGGACATGAATGTCGCACAACCATCGTCGATCGACCCATTTCAGGAAGCGCTCAAGTCTATGGGCAAAGCACGGAAAGCGTCTCCGGCCGTGTCTACACCCCCTCTGGCTCCGGCAGCAGGCACGCCTCCCATAAGCAATGCCACTGGTAAGACAAAACGAAAAACGGTCTCGTGGGCTCCGGAAGGTCAGCTAGAGTCGATTCGGCTGATCGAACGTGCGGTCTACGACGATGATCCAGTAGATGTCAGCCCTTTGCTCTATCTTCTCGTGTACTGTACATTGATGTCGCGTGTCTTGGGCTTGTCCGATAGGGTATACATACTGCGCACAGTCTTCGCGATCTTGATCGGGGAGAAGGGGCGGCGTTGCATGCGCATTTGTTCGAGGAACTCATTGACTGGACGGATCCAATAAGTGAGTCGCCGAGATGATGCCGGCACTCGTTTGATCGCTAACTGTGGGACCAAAACCCTTTCTTGTAGCCATCGATATCCCAATAGATATTGACACAATACAACGCGGCCTACAGAGTGTGGAGAAGGCTATTCAAGAGGAACGAGAGCAGACCGCGTTGGGTGCGCTATACATGAACGTGGCGCAAATACCAGACAGTCCAACTGAGCCTACTGCGATGACTTTGGAGGAGGAGGTAGACGCGTCTGTCAAGATGATGACGGTGGGACCGGAGTGCGACATCGTCTTTTGGAGTGGGGCCGCACAAACACCGCAGGTGTCTGTCGCAGACTTGGTGAACCAGCTTGCGGCTGGTGGCGTAGATCACCCGATGAACGGTTCCGCGGTGGGCGCTGGTCTGCCCATGGTCTTTGACCCAAACATTCTGTCGTCCATACCACCAGACCAGATGCAACAATTGATGCAGCAGGCACAGGCGCTGCTCAATCCGGGGCAGGCGTCGGGTGGCGGTGGCCAGCCACCGCCTTTTGGAGGTGCGAGCCAGGCGCCGGGTTGGAATGCGCCGGGCCAGTTTCAAGAGATCGGGCAGGAGTTTGGTGGAGACGATGCCGCCCACGCTCGATGGACGGCTGACAAGGGGCGAGGACGCGGGGTACGCGGGCGCGGTGGCCGGGGGAGAGGCGATGAGGGCTCGTATAGAAGTAGTAAACGAAGACCATGCAGTTTCTTTGCAGAAGGAAGGCGAGCATCGATCACATTTGAATGTGAGACTGGCAAAAAAAACTGACGACCCGTCTTTCGTGACCCCCGCAGGTGTAGATATGGCGACCAATGCGATTTTAGCCACGAACCGATTTTCTAGCGCCCCCCTGTCGACTTCTTCTACGTTTACTAGTTTCCCCTCTTTTCTTTTTATTTGCATGATCCAGTGTCAATTATTTGGAAAAAGCATCCATCAATGGCATCAGTGTCCCCCCCTTCCCCTGTCAATCAAGCGCATAATGAAACAAGGTTAACCGGTTAATCGCAAGCTTATTTATCGAGCGTCGGGTCGGTTATGCCGCTGTGTGTCGAATGCCCCAACTTACATAAATCACTGCGTAAAGAGTTGGCAATGTTCGAAAGAGCAATATTGTAGTGGTACAGAAAGCTATAAATAACACACTGTGAATCCGAGCAATAGCAGTACATGCCCGGTTCACGTCCTGCCAAAGAATAGAACGATATATGTAACAACCAGATACACAGGAAGGAGGGGCAGACGTGATGGCCGAGCACATCACAATATAAGTTCCGACGCCCCAATAACGACAAGATATTCCACAAAATTCCACCAGATGCTAACCATTCCGCTTGTGTTTGCGTGGCTTTTTTGATTGTGGTTCAGCGTTGCCCATTGTTGGCGAGTTGGTATCGTTGGGCTTGCGTTTGACGTTTGCCGTGGCCATCGTCGGAGTAGAAGAGCTCAGTCCCGCCTGCGAAGGAGCGGGAGGCTGATTAGGTGCTGGGGGAGCGGGGCCGGAGGTGGGGAGCTTACTCTGCTTTGGGGGGATATCAGCAGAGGGCGGCGGGGGGATATTTTGAGGGGAATTGCGTGATGGTATAGGATGTATGGGAATGGCTGACGATGGCATGCCCTGATACAGCGTCGACGTCGGTGGACCGTTATAGCAAAAAACCCCAAGTCCACCACTGGTTGGAACCATGTATCCACCGTTGACCGGTGGATTTTGTGTTGCCTCCCGGAGTTTCTTCGCCAGCGCTGAGAGTGCATCTACGTGGAGAATTTTGTTAGGCGGCGTATTCATATGTATTCGGGAGTGGCGTAGCTACCCATCGGCCCCAGTTGCGTTTCGGTTGCGAACGCAATCAAGTCTGTCATCTGACTTACACTCTCGGCCAGCTGCAAAACGAATATAATTTGATTGTTGCCCAAGATCATGTTGTGTGTCACGAACCTCTAGACATCGCATTGTAGCTTGCGGGATGCCAAAAGCATTGACCGGTTCGCCTGGCATGACCGCATGATCGATCAAGATGCGAGGTTCATCCCATTGTCTATCCTCTTCTCGTTGACCAATGGATGCACCATTCGGGCTGGGGGTAGGAGCATTACGCACACGAGGTGTCTTGGGCGTTTCGACGGCACGTTGTCCAGTTATGCTATCGAGGGAGATGAACTTTTCGTGCGTGTGTGCATCAAACTGAAGCTGATCAAATCTGAGTGTGAAAGAGGATTGCGGGGGTTGCGTGTGGCTTGTGAGTGGAACGATGACGACATGGACTGTCAGGGGACCGCGTAGTGTGACGGTGTATCCGTTGTTATACTTGTACGTCCACACCGCACTGACACATTCTACGACTGCGTGATGTTGGGCAATAAGTCTTTCGCGCGCGCCATCGAGTGATAATGTCATGGACTTGACACCTGATTGCGTGGTCACCAGAAAAAAACGGGGTAATATGGGAACGCCAATTTCTGAACGCGGTGCCGTTGGTAATTAACGTCAACGTTACGATATAAGCTGCCGAAGAAGGGCAAAGTAACGTACCAAACGGCTTAGCTTCGTTCCTCTGATTATCCTTCCATAGAGTGACCTTCATGATCGCCTTCGGTGTAAAATATTCTTGTACTAACCCTGTCCAAAATGATAGTTGATGTTTCTAACAAAGAATTCACATCAGACAAGAAACTTGACGGAAAGCGAAGAAGGGGACTGACCTGAGGATCCTCGTTTGAAAGCTGTCCACTAAACTGCAGTAAACGAGTGAGTCCTTGACCGAGCCCCACTGGGGGGGCCATCCTGCTCATGCAAAGCATCAGGGTTGCGTTCTTGAGTACAAACGGTGAAGTTCGGAACTCACACAGGATGCCGCGGAATGACAGGAGGTTGAGGTTGAGATGTACTCGCTTCCGAGGAAGCGGGGTTCGTGGCAGGCGAATTAGTAGTCGGCCCTTGCGAGGGGCGAGGGGCAATAGGTTGCTGCCCCGATGGGGACTGTCGCCGCTGATGAGGGGATGACTGGGGAGGTTGGTTATGAGGGGTTATTCGGGCGGAAGAGATAAGTCCAGATGAAGAAGATGGGAGTTGTGAATGGGAGCTCCGTGGTGTGTGTGATGGTCCTGCCTGAGATGGTGGGCGGCCCGGTGGACCCTGAGGCTGAGACTGTGGTCGCTGTGGTTGCTGCTGCACATGAGCAGTCATAGGATCTGATGGTGAGTGTTGGTGAGGTGGTGGCATTTGCCGTGGTGGTACAGAACTGCCGTGAGTAGGGTTAGGATGTGATGGAGGACGTGTGGGCGGCGGAGGATTTGGTTGTGACACGAAATGACCTCCAAAGCTGTCGTTTTGTTGAAGCTGCTCAAACTGTTGTGCAGGGGTAGGCTGAAATGACGAGCGGATTGGAGTCGAGGTATTTTGGAGACCTTCGCCAATGGACTGTGGTATCTCGAGAGGGTCATTTTGGGAGACGGGCGGGGTAAATGAAAACGCAGCGCCGGGGTTTGGTATTCGACCGGGACCAGCAACCATATTCTGGGAAAAATGGTTCTTCTGGAGGCCCACGAAGGCATTGTCAGGATGACTCATTGGGCGAGGACCCGGAGCTTGAGATGGGCCAGGTTGACCCATGATTATGTTAGAAGCAGCATGCTGCTGCTGCTGGGAATGAGCACCGGGACGGGGAGACGAGGTGATGGAGGGGGTATGATGAGGATGGCCGGGAACAGTAGGCTGAAAAGAGTTTTGAGATAAGGGCTGCTGTAGAGCAGCCTGTGGTATTCCTGGTGGTTGCGATAGACTGCCCATGATCTGGGATGGCGCGGAGGGAGCCCTGAGAGCGTTCTGTGGCACAGCTGTAGCGCTCGGTTGGCGAGCCATTAAATCTGGGGAAATTGATCCCGGGATGGAGGATGGTAAGCGAGAGATCATGTTCTGCTGGGGAGAGGGACGAAGGTGAGCAGACATGTTAGACTGTGGATTGATGGCCATGTTGATGCCGTTGAGGGACGGCTGGGCGGTGTGCATGGGGGGTACATGTGATGCGGCTTGGTTGAGGCTCTGTGGATGAGACTGAACACGGCGTACGGGTACGCCATTGATGCCTTGCTGCATCATGCCTGCAGGAAAAGCCATGGATTGGAGCGGGTTATGTCCGAGCTGGGCCATATGGGATGCGCCGGCTGGGGCTGCGGATGCATTCATCTGTGGGTTCTGACCCTGTTGTATTGCATTCTGACGCATCTGATACCTCGCTGCAGTGGCTTGGAGGGCCGAGCTGTTGTTGCCCTGTACGGCGGTCGCGAGCATGGCCATGGAGGGATTTGGAGCGTTGGACATGAGGCCGATGTGGTTCTGGGACTGCTGCTGGGGTGTCGGCTGCTGCTGGGAGGGAAGAAAATGGGGGGAATTAATTGGCACTTGGGTGAGTTGAGGCATATTCTGCTGTGGACGCAACATGTCGGGGGGAGGACGGGAGTTCGTGGCCTCACTGCGGGGGGGTCGGG
>JBBPLG010000956.1:0-11535 GCA_038089695.1 Xanthoconium separans | reverse complement strand
TGCAATGACGGCGTGGTCATGGCCGTCGACGAGCTTGATGTCGAGCGTGGGCTCTGGCGCGATGCGATCGATGTAACGCGCGATCGCTTGAGATTCTCTCAGTTTGAGATCGACTCTCTTGCCGTCGATCTCGTGGACGACGAGCGTAGGGATGAATCCGAACGGATGATGCTCGTAGGCAGTCTCGGAGTGGGGTAGGACTCGGACCTGGCTGAAGGCGAGTCCTTTGTAGGTGAGCCCGAGTGTGATGGTGCGCGTGAAGGTGCTAAAGGGAGTCCCGATGACGGTGAACGGGGAGGTGGTCATGGCTTATGGTTGCGTCGGTAGTGTGGGGATGAGTCGAACGTGGTGCAACTTTGAGTGACCAATGCTGGTTCGTCGTCCAGAAATAACCCGGTCCCGGCTTGCCTTGGCGGTCCGGGTGATTCGCTCCAGGTCGGATGACTGTTTACTGCTCCAAACAAACGGGATCAGGAAGCGGAGCAATAACCCCCACCGGCACCAACACCGACCGCCCCACATTACAACAAAAAGTGAACGCACGCATCCAAAGAATACTACTAACGGAATCAGCACACTTGATATGGGTATTAAGGTGTGAACGAGTCGGAGTAATATCAGACCGAACCCATACCCGACAAGAGATAAAATCCAGATGGACAGATAAAATTAACCTACGACTCAACCTAGACCGCTGGATTAATGACAGACGCCATAGCAAAGAAATCAACAACCTAACGTGGAAACCCGTACTAGAGCGGTCGACAGACCTACCAAGTCCCTCTGACGAGACCGAGGCAACCGGATAGCCTGAGCCCCACACACCCCACACTCCGTGGGGCGCTTGTCCAAAAAGAAAAAAAAAAAACGGGGTCGAAAGGGAATCATGTGACTGTCTCTTGGAATAACACGGCGCACGTCTCTCGCGGAGGTCACTTGTGTCGACACGTTCAACTCAGACCGACCCAGGCACGGGATAAGCAGTGTTGGTGATGCATGACACAACATTTCACTAGTACGTTCCTGTCATGAGTGACTTTGTTTACGCTTTATCCTTCCCCAGGTCGATTTTACTCGGTTTCGATTGACGTTTCAATGATGCTGAGTCCACGCTCGCTGTATTCAAAACGCAAAATTTTCTCGCATAAGGTCAGTACACGTCACTCGGATCATCGCAAGGTACAATTGTACTTATCTTTACATGCAAGGCGATGTTGCGCCTCACACATTCATTGTTGAAAAACAGGGTGTTGCTGCAATTGCATTGCACGGGTGGAGCTAGGAAGCTGCAACCGATGGTCGGAGTTCGTTTTAGCATGCAGGGCACCAAAATACAGCATCCGCAGAGCTGGGTAAGGCAACTTGAACGGCGGCGGCGATGGTGATGCGGACAAGCATGTTCAACGTGCACCCATCATCGACGAGTGTACCCCAACATCTATAACTGGGCCATTTCTACCCCAGTATCCCCGTTCAATGACCATCCCATCGTGATGCGCATTCTCGGACCTCCAACCTCGTTCAGTCATGCTGCTCATCACGTGTCACTACACCCTATTGCGCGAGTGGAACAGCTTCTTCAACTGGGCCCTTGGAAGGGGTTTTTTTTTTTTTCAACTGAATTGAACTGCTAAAGGACACTCGACAAATATTGGCACCGTCAGGTGAGCGATTCCCTTGATTCACCCATCAGGGATTGCCTAGCGACAGAAACTTTCCAGACTGTCGGAGAGCCGAACACGGGATACACACATGCATTAATACAATCATACGCGCAGCACATTGGAGATTTTGGAACGTCAATACTACTTACCTTGAGCTCCTGCATTGATCGGGGTTCCACATGGTCCATCATTGTTTGCACCTGCTTCTACGACCGAACCGACTTGGGCTGCGGTTCGGTGTCAATTGCAATGCCGAGCTTGAGCGCTTCTCGTCTAACCAAGCGATTACATGATTGCCCTGGCTGGCGGTCGAGATATGCTATCGGTTACCCCAGATCTGGTCAGTCACAAAATGAGTCGTAGATGAACATTCTTCATAATTGGGCGGTTTTTGAGATCAAGTGACCTGCTCGCCTCAACTCCTCCGCCCCTTCCAGTCGCGTTAAAAGTGGACCAGAAAACCGAATCCGTTTGGAAACAATTCAGTGTCCGCTTCGGGGCATGCCTGTCACCCTGGGTCTATCTCAATGAAGAACGCACGGAAACACTTTATTCTACTTCGCATTGGTAGTAATTAGAAGATTTCGTGCTACTGAAAACATTGTATTGCCGAAGATAACGAGGAGTTCTGCGAAGTGACCAAGTTCGTGGTTTCGGGGCGAAGCTGCCTTGTATGGAATGGATCCCTCGTCAATTGAATCTGGCTGACTAATCGTAAGTGGTCAACATAGGTTAGTCGACGCCACAAGCAACAGTTTATATATCACCCGTCCAACCAATGCCAGCCTCCATACTTGCGCACTCATGCAATTCGACATTGCTAGCGTACCTCCAAGGTCGGAGGACATGCTCGACTTCATTGTCGTCGGCGGCGGGCTGACTGGTCTCGCAACCGCTTGGTCTCTTCAGAAAGTTGGCCATCGCGTCACCCTCTTTGAGCAGCAGGACAATCACGTCATGTCCCAGGTATTTACCTTTCTTATCCTTCCATGTACTTCACGTCGAACTGGTATTAGTGTCGCGAAAGCTTTCGTTGTCCCCCATCCATGACCCAAATTCTGAACGACTGGGGAATTGGAGACAAGTTGTCTAAAATATCAACCTCCATCGATCAAATTACCTTTCTTGACGGTGTGCCTCGCTGACACTCGAGAGTGAATTACACTGATAAATTGTACGTCAGGGAGCACGGGCAATGTCCTTGGACTCATCGCTATAGACAAGGTTAGGGAAACCCTCCCTGCCGACTTTGCCCTTGCTCAGGTTCGTTTTGTGTTCACTTCACACACTATGATAACACGCGGATTCATTTTCCCAGTACGGTGAAATGTTCACCATGTTCTACGATCTCTCCAAACAAGCCGGTGTCCATCTTCATAATAATACCAAAGTCGTATCCATCGATCCTTGGAACGCGTCCGTCACATGCGAGGATGGTCGACAGTGGACCGCAAACATCATTGTGGGGGCGGATGGCCTCCACAGCATTGCACGCCCCGTGGTACTTGACTCCTATATTCCAGAGCCAGATCGTGAGAGTCGACTTACTGTAAAGTGAGTCTCTGGAATTTTGAGGATTATCACTGATCGCGTCGTATGCCCAGTCTCATTGTTCCTTCCGACGTTCTCGAGCAAGATGAAGCGCTTGCATCGTTTCTGCATACGAAAAACGTACGTCCATCTTACCCAAGACGAACATGCTATTTCACATGCACATTGTAGTGCCCAATATGGCTTGGGGACGACTGTTCAGTGGCTGGTGCAGTCACCGTGAGATCCTACCGCCTTTTACTTAATTCCTTCTTTTCTCATCTGGAATAGGGACCTGGTCCAAATCACGACTATTCCCTCACGGTACTCATTACCCTCTATGGTGAAGATAGTTGGGCAGAATTCCCATCGAACCTCGAGTGCGTCAACGCGGACTTGTTTGAACCTCGGTGAACACTCCCTCGTCATCGGATGTCGACGAATGCCAACCTGACCTCCCTTGCGTTCTCAGTGTTCGAAGACTCTTGAAGCACTCCGAGAAGCTCAGCAGTTTCGTTTTTACCCACCATGCGCCATTCGATAACTGGGTGCATGAAAGTGGAAAAGTTGTTCTCATTGGGGACGCAGCTCATCCTATCGTGAGTAGCGCCACTGGTCGTTTCCCTGCCCAAGTCGACCATTTTCATTTCCCAGCCATCCTCATTATACAATATTTTTATGGAGGACGCTATGACACTCTCGATGCTTTTTTCGCTTCCCGCTTCGAAATCCCACACGCCGATGCTACTCAATGCCTACGAGGAGCTTCGACAACCCCGTTGTGCCGCCGTTCAGCGATACGTGCGCCGCAAACGGGAAATCATTTTGATGCCGCATGGGCTTGCTCAACGGAAGCGTGACGAAGTCCTGCGGAGTCAACGCGTTTGCTACCAAGAGGATGAGGCAGACGACGAGTTCCTCTGCAACACGTATACGGGGTTTCTCCAAGTGTTTTCGTTCGACGCCTGCGAGGCGGTGGAAGGATGGTGGGTCAAGTGGGGTCGGGGTATATTGGTCCAGCCATCCATTTCGAAACCCGGGCCAAGGGGAGGAGATGACAGTCCCACTGGGACTTTGGTTCCGATCATCGTCGACGCCGAGGTTGAACGGGAGGAACCGGGATATCCGATCATCTCAGATCCACTCATGGGTGAAGACGAAGATGTCGTTCGTGAAGTGGAGGCGCGGGGTCGTGGATGAATGACCACCCTGTTATTTGATGATGGATTGTTTTTTTTGACACGATTCGTCTTTTTGCACCATTCATATAACACAAAACAGCACACATCTTACTGGTCCGGGTACGCGCTATGACAGCATATTGCTTTGCTTGTTTTCGATCTTCGTATAGAGCTATCGCTGGTTTGCTTGTCGACATACGTAGATCAGGTAATGTTCACAGGATATGTATGATTTAGAGTACAATCGCATGGATACCTACGGATGGAAACACTCAAATATGGTAGCTTTCGAGCTTCCCGCTCACTGTTGCTCCTCTGCTGGATTAACATGTTTACCAATGTGGAAATCAACGGTGGGACGTAGCTCTGCGCAAACGTTGTGGGTAGCGGGACGACCACGACGACGCCTGTGAAACGGAAGACCATAGAAGCAAGGTGAAGATCCGCAGTGGAGATTGTGAAAGCTGGGAATTCGACTGCGCCTTCGCCGGTGCCGTGCCAGACGGCGAGCATCGAGGTGCCTGTGTTAGCATGTGGTACATACCATTTATATTGGTCGAGCTTGAAGAAGGCCAGTCAACGACCGTTTGTTCTATTTTTGGCTTCAAATGCGCTTCGAACGGACACAGACGGGTTATGTAGACATACGGGGCTGATCGGAACGTAGATGAATTGATGCATGCTGAATGCTCCTACTAGGTCACTGTAACACTGACCAAGCGTTCAACTCCAACATTGCAAAGTACTTACTTATCGGTTGATGGGCATGTTCTGCATAGGGACGTTCGCACGTCTTTCTACGAGTACTAGGTACCAAGATCCCAAGATGGACATATAGTATCCGCCTTGCAAGGCGACCCATTGAGCTTGAGCGAATGGGGTGTCCTCGAGGTAAAAGGTCAAACGCTTCCCGGGCATGCGACAATAGCCTGCTCCAGATCCTAGAGGCGTGTGTACCGGGTGCAGGGACACCCTGATCAGTCGATGTCGTTATATAGTCTTGCGATGGGTCGGACGAAGATTTAGGGCCAAGGACAATCGCTCCGTCGAGATCCTCCGGCGTGATGCCAAGCTAGTCGCAACTGTGGGCGAGATGATTTGCGAGGTTGCTCGACGACATCTCCTTTCCAGTGAAGCCAAGGGCAGTTCTGTCAAGGATAATGGCCGCGGTGAGGTCATTCATGATCCCGAGGAGTCGACGGTACTGAGAGGCGAGATGGCAGAATGTTTTGTACTACTGAAAACATCATTGTGTTGATTCGACGACATTTTCGGAGCAAACCTGCCTTTTATGGAATTGATCAATTCTTGCTGACTAATTCGTAAACCTCCTCACTTGCGCACTCATGCAAATCGGCATTGCTAGCGTGCCTCCAAGATCGGAGGACATGCTCGACTTCATCGTCGTCGGCGGAGGGTTGACTGGTCTCGCAACCGCTTGGTCTCTTCAGGAAGCTGGCCATCGCGTCACTCTCTTTGAGCAGCAGGACAGTCACATCATGTCCCAGGTATTTGCCTTTCCTATCCTTGCACGTACTTCACGCCCACCCAGTCTTAGTGTCGGGAAAGCGTTCGCTCTCCCCCATCCACGACCCAAATTCTCAACGACTGGGGTATTGGAGACAAGTGGTCCAAAATATCAAGCTCCATCAATCAAATTACCTTTCTTGACGGTGTGCCTCGCTGACACTCGAGAGTGAACCTTACTAATAGTTTGTACGTCAGGGAGCACGGGCGATGTCCTAGGACTCATCGCCCTAAACAAGATCAGGGAGATCTTCCCTGCTGACTTTGCCTCTGCTCAGGTTCGTTTGGTGTCCATTTCACACACTATGATAGCACTCTTTTCCTAGTTCGGTGAACTGTTTACCATGTTTTACGATCTCTCCAAACAAGCCGGTGTCCATCTTCACTATAATACCAAGGTCGTATCTATCGATCCTTGGAACGCATCCGTCACGTGCGAGGATGGTCGACGGTGGACGGCAAATATCATTATGGGAGCGGATGGCCTCCACAGTATCGCACGCCCCGTTGTCCTTGACTCCTATATTCCAGAGCCAGATCGTGACAGGCGACTTACTATAAAGTGAGTCTCTGGAATTTTGTAGATCACCATTGATCACGTTGTGTGCCCAGTCTTGTTGTTCCTTCGGACATTCTCGAGCAAGATGAAGCGCTTGCACCATTTCTGCATACGAAAAATGTACGTCCATCTCGTCCAAGACGTGCATGTTATTTCACATGCACATCGCAGTGCCCGGTATGGCTTGGAGACGACTGTTTAGTAGCTGGCGCTCTCATCGTGAGATCAAACTTCTGTTTAATCCCTTCGTTTCTCATCTGGAATAGGGACCTGGTTCAAATCACGACTATTCTCTGACAGTAATCATTACCCTGCATGAAGAAGATAGTTGGACAGAATCCCCATCGCTTGAGTGTCTCAACGCAAACTTATTTGAACCTCGGTGAATCCCCTTATCATTGGGTGTTGAGACATTCCGACCTGACCTCCTTTCCGTCCCCAGCGTCCAGAAACTCTTGAAACATTCCGAGAAGCTCAGCAGTTTCGTTTTTGCCTTCCATGCTCCATTCGACAACTGGGTGCATGAAAGTGGAAAAGTTGTTCTCGTTGGAAACGCAGCTAATCCTATCGTGAGTAGCGTCAGTGGTCGTTTCCGCGCCCAAGTCGACCGTTTCGTTTCTCAGCCATCTGCGCTATACAATACTTTTATGGAGGACGCCATGACATTGTCCATGCTTTTTTCGCTTCCCGTTTCGAAATCCCATACACCGATGTTGCTCAATGCCTATGAGGAGCTTCGACAGCCCCGTTGTGCCGCCGTTCAGCGATACGCGCGCCGCAAGCGGAAAATCATCACGATGCCGCATGGACCGGGTCAACGGAAGCGTGACGAAGTCCTGCAGAGCCAACGCGATTGCTATCCAGACGACAAGTTCCTCTGCAACACGTATACAGGGTTTCTCCAAATGTTTTCGTTCGACGCCCGTGAGGCGGTGAAAGGATGGTGGGTGCAGTGGGGTCGGGGTATATCTACCCAACCGCCCATTTCGGAATCTGGGTCAAGGGAAGGAGATGACGGTCCCGCTAGGACTTTGGTTCCGATCATCGTCGACGCCGAGGTTGAACGAGAGGAACCGGGATATCCGATCATCTCAGATCCACTCATGGGTGAAGACGAAGATGTCGTTCGTGAAGTCGAGGCGCGGGGTCATGGATAAGTGACAGGACACGCTCATCCTGCCATTTGACAGTGGTTTTTTTCTTTTTCTTCCGACACGATTTATCTTTTTTTTTTTTGCATCATCATACAGCACGCAACACACGCACGTACATTTTGTAAACTCACTGTCACTGCCGGCGGATTCAGAGGAAGGCTACTTACTTCTATCGAGATATGTTTTGCTTTACGTATGGACATGATGCTTAGCAGGGACACCACAGCTCACGACATTGTATTTTTATCCGTTCGGTGGATACTACACATAGAAACACTTTTGATATGTATCACTCGTTTTTGTCGACCTGACCGGTCCTCGACAAGGACAATTTAAAGTGTCCACGGCTAGCTTGTAGACACCCCTCGATGTCGACTGAATTCATGGATACCACCAGTCAGCGTCGTGCTGCCCATCGTTCTCGAACAGGCTGCGCTGGACACATCAAACAAGGCGATTTAGTAGATATAGGGGCGCGACGTCCTGGATCGTGTCCGGTTGGGTGGAGGAGTAGCAAGGACATGAGACGCATGAACCGCGGTCCGTACTGTCCTCCAATATCTGAGGAACTACTCGTTATTTTGAGAACGCGCAAGCCCGGGATGGTATGGCGCATCTGTAATCTGTTATTTGTGCCCGATGAAACAAAGTTACTCACAGCGGTAGTCGAGCATACACAGTGTTGGGATGATCAGGACTCGGATCAGCATTATCGAGTCCTTCAACGGCATCACCCAATGGGCCACACAGGTATATTCCCATTTCACCAATCATGACTTGAAGGAGGTCGCGCGCCGACGGACAGCGTCCCTACTTTCGAGTATCTGCGCTGTCAGAGAGTTTGCCTTGATCCATGGCAGGGTTTGACGATACCCGGTCCCACCTCGGGGAAATCTGTGACACGAGAAGGGAAAAAAAAAAAAGAAGCGGCGTATGAGAGGATGCCTTTTGTCCGTCTTGACCCTAGGACAAACCATATGCACCCATGAAACCGACGAATCCCCACACTTGTTCTGCAATGACGGCCCGTGGCCGTGGCCGTCGACGACTCATCCGTACTGATATCGAGCGTGGGCTCTGGTACGGCGATGCGATCGATGTAACGCGCGACCGCTTGAGATTCTCTCAGTGTTGAGGTCGACTTTCATGCCATCGATCTCGGAGTGGGGTGGGACTCCGGACTTGGTTGAAGGCGAGCCCTTTGTATGTGGGCCCTAGCGTGATGGTGCGCGTAAAGGTGCTAAAGGGAGTCCCGATGACGGTGAACGGGGCAGATGTCATGGCTTATGGTTATGGAGAGAAGAGAAAACACTGTCTCGTTGTGTCACGGACTGTCGCGTTCCGTCCGTTGGTCACTAGCAAAAGACCCATGAATACTCGAGAAGAACAAGAACAACACCGTACCTAGCAAAGGACCAGCTCAACGCTGAGGAAGAAGGACTGACTGACTAATCAAGACAAACATCTGACGCGTTGCCGCGCGATGCACAATAGGGTGTCTCAAAGGGGGGAGAGAATGAAGTACGTCAGCCAAAATCATGGTGACGAAGCGGCACGCCGGACGGCAATTGCCGGATGAGCGAGAAGCTGAATGGTCAACACGTTGCCCTCGTTTATAAAGCCAACCCTCAACCTCCAGCCCAGGCCCCCTCCAAGTCCTCCTCGCCCTCCAATGCCGTCTGCGACCAAGCAGCGTAATGCCACCATCCACTGGGAGAAGGGTTTCCAGTACCGAACGGATCGTCTCATCGAATGGTGCAACGCCAATCCAACCGAGCGCCGAAAGCTTTTCTCGGATTCGAATCAAGCCGCACAGGAAGAAGGGCGCGAGAAGGATACCAATAACCAATCGAAGAAAGCTATTCACCTTCAGCTTGCTCGAGCCATTTTCCAGAACGATCCGGTGGCCGATGTTCGAGACCAGTATTTACAAGATGCGTCTCCGTTTGCCGCTGCGGTCGAACGACGTTTGGGAGTGTAAGAACTTTTGCCTCTGACGCTTTCAGTCTCTTAACATGCTTTAGGCTCAAAAAGAAGTATCGTTCATTGGTAGATGGACTGCGTGCCACTGGAGCCGGACAAACGCGTGAGGAAGCACTGTCCGGGAACGCAAATATGCTTGGTATGTCATACATATTATTACGGGTGGACTTATTCACAACGTCTATGCCAGCTGATATCAAAAGGCGCCATCCGTGGTTCGAAGCAATCCATGGGTGGTGGAAAGACAACCCTGTGTACAATCTCACATATGGGAGTGCGGATCCCAGTGTTGACTTCGGTGCGCAGGCCGCAGCGTTGCTCAAAGTCCATGTGGGTCCATCGCAACAATTAGTGGCTCCTGTCACATCCAACCCGCCCGTGTCGCATCAATTCCCTAGTGTCGCTACCTCCACCGCTGACGCTGTGCCCACTCCCGGTCCTTCTTCATCGCACGATACCTGGTCATTTGATGGTGACCTTTCATTTGATTTCGGCTCGTCGACACTGTTTGGTCTCCCTCCGCTTGATCTTCCATCTCCCGCCTTATCCACATCAACGCTATTTCCATCCAACATTCGAGACAAAGGAAAGGAGCGGGAAATCTCTGAAGTACCATACGATGTGACCGGAGGTGATTATTTGGTATTTGATGATGACGACTTCAACGACATTCGATTCTCCTTAAATAACAGCACAACGGCTATGACAGTCAGCCATTCTTCAATCACCGTTCCCTCTCCCAATGTGACTGATAACCCAGTCTCCATTCCTGCAACATCTATACCTACGGTAGACGCTATGCCTGTCACTGCCTCTGTTGCCGACGCCACTCCTTCCACTGCTGTTACCACCACCACCACCGATGTTCCAACCCCAGTAGACGCTGCCTCTCGCTCTCAAGAAAATGTCATCTGTCTTGACGAGGACCCTTCTACCCGTTGGCCGATGCCACGGACCATTTCCACTCAAAGCCCTGCACCCTGTGCCACTGCCTTGTCCAAATCAACCCGAAAATTTTTGCAGACCCCCACTGTTACTGGCACGTCTGGCGAGTCATCCGACTCCGATATGGCCACCTCGAACCTCATTGCCACACTCAACCTCCAGAATGCTTCAAAAGCCAACTCGTCAACACCATCGCTCACTTCATTGTTTGGCGAGCAGGGTTACTCATCAAGTTCTCCATCGTTATCAACTCCCCACACGACGTCATCTGGTTCTAAGCGCCGCCGTGAGTCGGCAGCCGACAAAGTGTCAAATGATTTTTCCAGCATGTCGCAAGCACTTGCTGAGCAGATCCGTCAGAGTGGCCAGGCAAAGCAGGATCAAAAGCGTCTGCGACATCAAGCAGATATACTTCGTATTCACGAGAGGTCTCGGCTACGCTCTGTAAAACATGACTATGAATTGACGCTGCAGCGTGAGCGTCAGCACCACGAGGAAAAGATGAAGGATAAGGACATTGCGAGCCTACAACTCCAGTTACAAATCGAGCAGTTGAAGAATCAAAGGTTGGCGCTGGAGAAGGGTGTAGCTAGCGGTGAGGAACAAGACCTTTCGTAACGTTGAATAGCTTGTGTTCTAATGTCTGCGCAGTGTACAGGAATGTCATGGTCATCATCTTGTAGTATAACCTGTTATATACTCTGTGTAAATACATACCCAGTCCATATGTGTTGTAACAACTGTCCTTTGAGCTGTTCACAGAATCTTTGTCCTTCAGAACCAATCCAATTATCCAACCCTTCTTGTTCTTCTCCCTCTTCTCCTTCCTCTCCTTCCTCTCCCTCCTCTCCCTCCTCATTTCTGTCACCATATGCATACCTGGATGCATATGTAGCTGCAGATGGAGCAATTCCCATATCTTCTTCAATCTCAATAATCATGTTGTGAAGAACCAGACATGTAGTAATCCAGGATTTCACATAAGCCCAACG
>JBBPLG010000955.1:0-11549 GCA_038089695.1 Xanthoconium separans | reverse complement strand
CATGTGGATGTCGCCGAGGCAGTGGGCCGGGCCCGTGTGAGGGCCATATCCATAGCGCCGAGAACCTAGGTCGGGCCCATCTGAGGGCCATATAGATATCGCCGAGAAACTGGGTCGGGCCCGTCTGAGGGCCATATGGATGTCGCCGAGACAGTAAGTCGGGCCCGTCTGAGGGCCATATCTATAGCACCGAGAAACTGGGTCGGGCCCGTGTGAGGGCCATATCTATAGCACCGAGAACCTACGTCGGGCCCGTGTGAGGGACATATCCATTGCGCCGAGAACCTAGGTCGGGCCCGTCCGAGGGCCATATAAATGTCGCCGAGACAGATCCATAGCGCCTAGAACCTAGGTCGGGCCTGTCTGAGGGCCATGTGGATGTCGCCGAGACAGTAAGTCAGGCCCGTATGACGGCCATATCCATAGCGCCGAGAACTTAGGTCGGGCCCGTCTGAGGGCCATGTGGATGTCGCCGAGGCAGTAAGCCGGGCCCGTGTGAGGGCTATATCGATATTGCCGAGAAGCTGAGCCAGGCCCTTCAGCTGAACTCGTAAATGTCATCGAAAGTATGTGTCGGGTTGGTCTGGGAACCAGGTGGATATTTCCAAAGTCTGAGGAAGTCTTGCAGGCCTGTCACAGGGCCAAATGAATATTGCCGAAGGTATGAGTCGGGCCTTGCGAGGGTTACATCGACATTGTGGAGAAGGTGAGTCGGGCCCATCACAGGGGTATGGACATTTCACCAAATGTATGGGTTGGGCCTGTCTAAGAGCTAAATGGACAAGGTCGAGAATGTTTTTCAGGCCTGGTGCAGGGTCATGTGGATATTGCCGATCGGATGTGTGGCGGCCTTCTGGGGCTCCCATTATGCATTGCTAACAGGATGTATCGGGACCACCTGACAGTCAGTCGGGAACCACAATGATATCGCCGAATGAGTGGGCCAGGTCATTCTAAAGTCCCAGTATACATTGCGAAGGATGATCGGGCCAGCTGTGGGCCATGCTAGTATCAGCGAGAGTGTAATTCAGGTGCAAATTCTGGCGCATTGGGGGGGAATGTAACCATCGCCGAAGGTATGTTTCCGTCTTGCCGCCGGACCAAGTGGATATAACCGAGAGAGTGAATGGCGACATTCCCAAGGCGATGTATATATCGCCGATGTATATGTGGGGCACATATCAAGACCACAATAACCTCCCGGAAACATTGTTTCCTGCCAGCTTTAGGCGCCACACCTACATTCCCGATCTAGAATGTCGGGGCCATTATAAGACTACAAAATCACCAACTGCGACATTACTTCGCTCCAGCGTAAGCTAGATTGCATTCACTGATGCTATAGAAAAGCATGTTACATCCTCGTATTCAACAACCGCCACCGATGGTCTCGAGTGTAATCTTTTGTATGACACTGTCGGCTAATTGATATATCAGGTAGTATCAAAGATAACTGAGACATATCGGACTTCAAGCCACACGGAAAGAGCCGATAAAGATCGATTGCAATGTGATAAAATAAAGATGAAACTGAAAACCCTTGTCCTCACACTTTCATTACCGGCACCTCCCGATGACTGTCACTCAGCAGAAACCAGAAATTCCACCTCACTGGGAATTGGCATATACCGACAAAGTGGCCTCCCATATGGTACGGCAATTCCGGAAAGCAACCGGTCTGCCCACCGAAGGGGAGACACCTGGCATTCCCCATGACGTCGGCATAGAAACTCTATGTGAGGCCGACTGGATGGTGGACATCTTAGCACGTGCATACAAGAATAAAGGTGAGTTACAATACATTAAACAATTTCCTTTCATTATCTGGTAGTTACCCTGCAGAACATTGATGCCATCCGGCTTTCGGAGAAACCAAACAAGGAAAGCACATTTGTTGAGGCCTCCGATGAAGTTCCACAAGATGCTGTGGACCCGGTCCCACTTCAGGAGGTCACTGAACCGACAGTCATCGTCGATAGATCAGATGTTATCCTGGTATGGTACCTTCCCGGCGGTGTCACCCCACCAAATCAGGTAATAATTGCATCGGCAACCCATTACACATATTCAGAATCATTCCCAGATGCTCCTATGGAGCAATGTAGACCATCTCGCTCAATCTCTCCATGCCGGAATCTCCACCAATCCATTGGGCAATTGGCGCGGAAGTGACTCACTATACACTATGACTGCCGACGCAAAGGGAGCGATGAATATGTCGCCGGCGTGGTTCCAGCAAGCTCGGCATGTGCGTCGGCTTCTCCATTGCATAATGCCATTACCGATCATCCTATATTACCCAGGGAGGTTATTCAGTTCCTCAAATATCGGCAGCGATGAAGTCACAGAGTGCCCAAACATGGTTGGCCTCTGTACGAGACGAAGCAGCAATACTCTCCGGGGCTCTGGCCATCATGCATCCTGAAATGTATGTAAGGGGTCTTCAGGCGATGGTGAAGCTTGGCAAATTCGCCGAAGAGGCCGATGATGAACCGATGAAGGACATCCTAGCAAAATGGCCGTCGGTGTACAATGTCGCCTCTCTCATGGTCAACCGGGTCAGCCCATTTCATGTCGACCGATTCGGGCGGCCACAATATTTCGACATGTTGGTTACTTTCGGCAGCTATTCGGAGTTGTATTTCTTCCTTCCAACTCTCGGCATCGCGCTCAAGTATGATCCTGGAACGGTTCTTGCGATGTCAGGGCAAATGATCGAACATGGAGTAGGTCGGCCGGAGGGAGACAGGGCGGTTCTTGCATGGTATATGAGGGACGAGGTTCACGAGTTCATTGATGTATCCCGAAGTCACTTCATGCGTTACTCGGACTTTTGAAACCTGTATTTACATGTATACTTGTATATATCTACCGAGCAGCTTTCATCCCCTACCTCCGATTTACATGAGGGCTTGTCAAACGGTGCATGGCACCCAGGGTAGTCTTCATCATCTCCTGCGCGGCATTCAGGTCATAGCAATTCATGCGGAGGAGCGATCGGGTGGTGTTCCGTAGCGCAGCTAGACGGATATCTCGCTCTTTGTCCAACGGAGATCTTGCGGACCAGTCCCACTTTCCCTGAGTCATATCAAACGATGCTCACCGATGATCAAATGAATACTCACTAAAAAGAATCCTTCGGCGTCGGCGATCCCTTCGGAATCGAGGGGCCCAGAAGAAAGTTTGTCGGCATCCACATCCTCGACCCACCACTGATTTCGAAAGGATATCACATCCCCCAGCGACCATTCCGGAAGGAGATCGACTATGCCGGCCGCCAGCCGAAATTCTTCCTCGGGGATTTGCTGCAGGTTTTGTTGAAGTTCGTCGGCATTCTCCTCTGCATTGTAAAATGCATTGAACGTTGCTGGAATAATTGGCCGCGTAGTCTGCCGAGTGGCATATATTGTCAACAGGAAAACAAATGCAGACTGATGTATAATGAGTTAGTGGAGTATCACAGTCATCCAAATTAAGCATCGGCGCACCACTTCCAAGTTCGCATTTTCCGACCAATTTATGGGCCACTGAGCGATCGGCAGTGACTGCAATGTACGGCCGGCTTGTTCCAATCGACAGGCATGATAATACATGACCATGTGGATCTTGCTCTGGGTATGTTCGGGATGAAGAGCGTTGGGCATAATGATTGTCTGAGGAAAAGCCCAAAGGCCTGCATCACGGACAACAAATCCTTACGTTATCAATCACATGATAATGCCACTCACTTGTGCGAACCACGTGATCGGCGACTATCGGCGATTCCCCATTAATTCGGGAACTCACTTTCGGCTTTAGAAGCATTCATCGCCGGACATCAGCAATATTGCGAGGTAAATCGGCAAATACATTATAAAGCATATTTGCAGCGATATGAATTACAACTTTCATAAGACGCATTATATGGGACTGCTATACATGACACTATCCTCCTTCGGCTGGACATCTTCCCATGCTGCCAGACATCGATCACGCAGACATGAGTAAATGGCCCGCTGCTTGGCGGCATAGCATGCCTGGCCTTTCTCCCCCTTGTTTTCACTCCTCAAATATCGGTACTCCCAGACATCGGCACGCGTGCCGAAATAATTGATTGTCCACTGAAACTCGGCTTCCAACAACTCTTTTTCTTCGGCCCACCGATCCCGAAGTGCCTTCGCCCGAAGCCAATGAACCCTGTAAACTACAGGCGAATCAGAGAGCTCTTCCAAAGATAACTCAAGTAAAAGCTTACATTCTGACATCCAGTCATCCGCAGCTGTGTCACGAGGTACATCGAGACTCCAGAACCATGCCAGCCCCTCGTGACGCAGCCCCCGAGAATTAGGATCTATCACCGATGATTTAGCACTCAAATCATCCTTGCTGAGTACCTGATATTTCTGTAACAGTTCCTCATCGGCGCCGAGATTCACCATTGCCCTTCTGCACTTTCTGTAGACTGCAGCATGCCTGGCGAGTATCGAATTGACCGAGTTGACTTTGTCCCATGCCCTGGTCTTAGTGGCATGGCTTGAGGCATGTCGCACATCATTGCGGAACAAGATTGCTTTCTCCACCAGAACAAGCCGAATGTCATGAAGGGCATCATTTGCTTGCCCCTCACGCAAGGCCAGTTCCATGTTGACCAGGCCACCTATTTTTAGATCCTCCACCTTCCGAAATCCCAATGAGGATGGGAGTGGGAGTTTAGTGAGATCGGGCCTTTGACCTCCTAATGCCTCTCCGACCTCGTCTGCTCCACTTGCTGATTCATTAGATGACTCGTTTGACGCCAGGTCATCGGCATAGCACCCGCCGAGACGCAGTGGTGCTTCGGATAAGAATGCCGATATTTCGGAGCTCAATCGATCAGCTCGGCGTGCCAATGCTAGACGCTGGATGTCGGTCGGATGACTTCCTTGGGTCCGAATATCTCTTGCCAGTGATATCTGACCTTCCTCTAGTTTCAGGCCCTTTGCAAGCCATGTGGCTGCACTCCCATCAGTACCCTGTTCTGATTGCAGTAAATGAATTTCGACGGCCTGAATGCTGGGAGCTTTACACTTTCCATCAGGACAGGTTTATACAAGGCAATCATCGGAGCACTCACCACGTTTCAGTCGAAGTTGATAAATATCCATCGCCGATGGATTGGTTTGTCGCATTCGTTGTGCACTTTCCTCTTCTTCTAACCACCTATCTCTTTGCTCCTCCGGTACAGTGGCATTCAGGTCGTTATATGCAGCCGATGACGACTTCACCGACTGCTTTGCATTACCGAACTTCCGCTTGAGACTTTCGGCTTAATGGGAAGCATAAGACGAATGCCAGTTTCCGAAGGGGTCAATTTACTCATCCGAATCATCTTCATGAAATTGGAGTCATTCATTTGGAAATCCAGGAGCTCTTGCCGATAGGGGGAAGACATTCCCCGGGCAGACCTTGATATCACATTCAATAGAGACCATAAAGTCTCGATAATTTCCCCATCGACCCATCCGGAACCAGGGATGTATAGAGGCGCATACCAAGCAAAGCATTCCGATCGGTGTCCATGGACGTGCCATATACCGATACCCGGCATTATATCGACATTCGCCGGCAGCTCGATGAATCGGCTATTAATCAATCGGGTTTTAAGTTTTTTCATATACGAGCAATTTATGTCATAAAATAAAATGACTCGCGATATGTTGTTCATGTTGTATTTCAATGCATTTGCCAGAGAGTAGTCCATATTGACCTGCCTGGGGATCATTAGGTCCGACGGGCTGACCTTGTAAATGAGAGGCAGTCATCTTACCTTTCCCCTTTCTGGAAATCCACCACAGTGTGTGGAACAAAACAGCCATGTCGTGCGCAAGCTGTCGCTCCAATTCCGGTGGATTCTAGCTTGCCATGACTTGCATTTGCCTGGTTCACTGCCCTATGATTATTACAATCTGACTTCTGCATGGCCACTTTGAGCGGCGGCGAGATCACCGAAATTCCGAGCACGAACCTCTAATGGATGGCTTGTATTTTGCAAATATTCTTTGTACTCAGGTCTTGTAACCATATATCCTTGACCATCCATTAGCCAAATCTGATTGTCAGACCTTTTTTCATGGAGATGTTCGGCTTTGAAATTCCCGTCCATGATGAAAGTTCGGGTGTACTTCCAACTATGGCATATCATTGTCATTTTTTGACAGGATTTAGCGATTTCGGTACTGACTTGTTTAGATCGGTCTCAGATGGTTCGGCATTAACCCCGGGCTGTGGACATGTTGGACAGAACAAGGCCAGCTCGCCTGCAACAGGCATTCTGGGCCGATGGCCGAAGCCTCCCCATTTCTTCATTTTCAAAATGCGCCACTGCCTAGAAACCCTTAACAATTCTCGGTAACGATTCTTATTGATATATCGGTCATTTGGCCTTCAATGTGAAAAACCACTTACCGGAACTACATCGGGGAAAACGTTTGATGTAATGCGCCTTATTTTTGAATAATAGTTCATTGCCGATGTTCCACACTCCAGGTTGTCCCGGATGAAATCATCCAAAACACCAAATGTGAAGCATGTTTGGGGGTTTTTTATAGTGGCCGGAAACAATTTCTGCTGAAGAAGCTGCAAGTGAATGGGTGGGGATCCGAGACAACTGCAGTAGTTGAAAGGAATAAAGTGGACCCCAGTTATGTCAACCACGGTGATGTAGTGAGAGTTGGCTGGTGGTCGTAGGTGATGAGGGGCTGCACCGATGTCTTCCCAGTCGTCATCTTCAACGGAGTCACATGAAGGCCGATCCCCGGCGTTTTCCGTCGGGCAAGGTTGTCCACCGTGACCGAGATGCACTTCCAGTCCGATCTGAAATAGTGAACTTGAGAAGGAGGCGATGACAATCACTAGACACATACAGATTGCAAAGTAGTTTCTTCAAAGAATTGTCCAGTCCATTGCCGAAGCCGATGAAATGGATTCAGCCGATGGTTTTCTATCATGCACCCTTTGCAAAGCACCAGAGACCCAAAGCAAACACTGCATTTGTATATTCCATCGGAACCACATTTGCAGCAAATTTGTGGGATCGGAGGAGCCTCCATGTCCAGTATGTGTTACAGATTTCCTTTACGCTACGTTTATTTTTCCTTTGTCATCCTTCGGACTCATTTCTCTTCACATGATGGGACAGTCCCCATCCGATGTCTTCTGAATACTCCCTACAATGCTGTATTGTCACTCGGCGACTTCTCCCGAGTATGACTTCCGTTTCTTCCCACTCGCTGCTTGTTCTGCTCTTCTGGATAGCAGGACTCTGTTTCTATTCCGATCCCTTTTCTTCCGTTTTGTTCCAACTTGTGGAACACTTACTTTCCCTATGGGACCCGATGGTCCGTGTTAGATTTCACATCATATAAATACTCGAGCCTTGTATAGTAGAAACCCAATCTAGTTCTACGCAATCTATACCGCGTTTACCTGGAGTTCCACTAGCTCGAAGTCCCCTTCTCGCTCGTGTCTCTTTGTTCCCTTCTTGCGAAGAACTAGGACTTTGCATCGCCACAAGAGAACCCTTACTTAAAGGGTTGAGTGTGACATCGTTGACTTCGCTCTGCTTAAGTTGATGACTATCAAACAGAACATTGCTTCATCTTCGTTTCACCCTCCACAACTGTGTTAACTCCAGTTGTCACGGTAAGCGTAACAGTATGCATTTCAAAAAGTCATCCTGGTGTGGAAGCCAATCCCGGAGATAGTCATTGTCAGTCTGGAAGTTTTTTGGTGGCCACTATCAGTGAGGGGGGTGGCATCTCACAGTTGGCATTACCTTTGTCATAGGTAGTTTGAGAGGCTGTATGTCCTCAAACCAAAGATCTTCTTCATCTACCTTCATCTCTTGATACAATGCAGATCGGGAGGGGGTGCCTTTCATCGGCGAAACTGAGGGCCTTGGTTGACTTGCTCTCGAGGGGGGTTCACTGAGCATTCTAACCAATTTTGTGCTTTCTCCCCATTTTGTCTCCTTGGTAATCCATGTCATACGAGTAACTTTTGTAGTATTTACTTTTCTTTGATGTTTAGGCATTCTGAACAATGAATGGATGGCGACACGGATGCCAGGTATTCCACCACTGGATCCTGTGTTCTCTTTGCCATGAGGTGCTGTGCTTCCATTCTGTTTTACATCATACTCGGTTAAGACTTTGCCGATCCCTTAATTTCGGCAATCTCGGAACCTGTGGTTTGGGCTCATCAGATCCAATATGGAAAATTATGTAACTGCCGATTTGCCGATCGCCAAATTACTTGGATCGAGAAGTGTCCCCCGTTTATGTCTGCTCCTCAGGCAATGGTTGAACCATTCCAACATTAAAGTAGAGCTGACAAGCCAGTAAGGGTATTGTTCCAAGGGGGTTTCTTCCTTGCATCAATGTGCCCACAAACTGCTTTCGGCTATACTCTCTATTACGGCAGACTCTGGGCCGAAAGTGTTAACCGCTACACTGCCATTAACCCAGACACTGTAGCGGGTGACACATTTCGGCTCGACCTCAATCCTAATAGGGTATGAACCTGAAAGTGGTTGTGGTGGCCATTGACTCGATGAAGAACGATAAGTTTACCCTTGTGCACACTCTGAAAATACCTCTCAACCATGTCCGACACTGAATCCATCTATGCTCGAACTGATTATCAGGCCACTGAATATGGTGACTCAGATTCTGGCAATGAATCGGGTGAAGAGGAAGAAGTTCTTGCTGAAGTACAGCACTCTGCACGAGGATCTGACAAAGAAAATAAAACTCGAGGATCTGGAACGGACAAATCTGAGGAACCCAATGGAGATGGAAAGCACTTAGAAGAGGCTGCTATTGAAGGAAAGGAAGAAGAAGAAGCCATTGCTGTAGACCGACATGGCAATGAGGATGGTGACAATGGTGACGATGAAGGGGGTGATGATGGGGAAGCAGGGGGACAATCGCCCCCGATGAAGAGTTTGGTATTTCCACCTGAGGTTCTGGCCATCTTGCAGGACAACTGGCAGGAATGGAAGGCGGCGAGTCGGAAGGACCATAAAGGCATATGGAAAGCGATCAGCGATACACTGCAGGAGTTGGAGATCCATAAGGAAATGGATTTGGCAGAATGGTCTGCCAGGCTCAGAGTAAGTTCCAGCATATAATCATGACTTTGCTGACATTGAACAAACAGGTATATAATCATTGGATGCGCCGACGCAACCAAGGTAGAAAGAAAGCCATTCGTCTCGGCCAAAAGTGGACAGCCCGATCGGCGATTAGGGAAACTCATAAAGATCAGCTCCGAGACATTATTGCCGATCACTTTGGCAAGCCTCGAAATGCGGCCAACATAGAATGCTGGCAGCCCGTTCTATCTCTGCTGATGACTCGTCTCTCTGATGAAGAATTAGAGAATTCCGAAGAGACCGCCAAGCAATGGAATTGTCGGGGTGCATCGGCAGGTGCCCAGAACCGGTGAGCGCACAGAATGCTTAGTTTGGGGAAGGTTCCCTGAGTCAGCCCCGGACAGCTTCGCAACTCGGGGTGCTTACAAAGTCATGAAAGGGTTCGCCGAGGAGATGTGGAAGCGTGGGGGCCTTCGGCTTGTCATGCTATGTGGCTTCAAAGATGAGAAAGGAGATTTATATTCTCAGATGTAAGTCGAAGCTTATTCGGGATAGCTTTGGGGCTTACTCAAATTAGTTATGACTTCAATAAAACTATCGCCGATGGGCCGGCGTTCAAGGAGACCGATGCTGTCCTGGGTCCCTTTGACGAGTACCTTCAGCTATGCTTTCCAGAGGAAAAGGCTGAAGCTGAGGAAGACGATGGAGAAGGTGATGGAGAAAAGAAAAAGGTGAAGAAAACACGAAAGGTCATCACGCGGGATGAGCTTATAGCAAAGATCACCGCCGAAGATGGGTCGCTCTGGATTCCCGATATCGCCGATGCGTCTCGGGCCGAGAAGCAAGCATTGGTTAGGGCATACCTGACAGCTCATTATCGTATGTCTCTATCATCTGGGCCATGCATTTCCTAACATTAAATGATAGGGGATACGTGTCAGAACGATAAAGCAACAGCACCATTCAAAAAGTTACGGAGTTTCCAGGACAAGCTGTTCTCAGAACATCATCTCCCACGGAAATTTGTTTTCCCCGATGATCCAAGCCATATGACAACACATGAGGCTACCCGATTTTTGAAGTTCATTCGTGGCCGACAGGAAACAGATCCAGGGGATGTGTTTGAATTCAAGTATTGGTTGAAAGGAAACCGCCTAATGCCCCCTGTCGCCTTGGCTGACGATGATGGTCCTGGTGATGATTCCGAAAGCAGCAACACCGATGGCAGTATCTCCGATCACACCGGGAACCACGCCGAAGGGAAAGAAGCATCGGCCAGGAAGGATGTACAAGGTGAAGAGGATAGGGTTCAGTCCATCCAGGATAAAGGGGATGCAGCGTCTTCCAATGATGATTCCACGAACATCGGAACGGTCTTGGAACATGCCGACACTCAGACTTTGGATTCGTCAAAGTTGCCCAAAGCAAATCAGAACAATGAAGGTTCCCAAGGAAAGGAAAGGTTCACCTCCCTCGACCAGCAGGAAAGATCGGTCACCGCCAGTCATCCCAATAAGTCTTCCAAGTCAAAGCTGAAGCTGACGAAGAAGTCGAGGGCCGTTGGGAAGCGGAGAGCCGATGTCGGCATGTCGGAGCATTCTGCGGGGGACAAACCGCCGAGTAACCCCCCTGAAAAACCCCACACGACAGAGGTGCATTCTGCGGCAGACAAACCGCCGAGTAACGCCCCCAAAAAAACCGATACGACACCAGCTCCAGAAACGACAGGCAAAGTCACTCGCCAGGGGGCTATGGATCCACCCAATGGTTTAACATTCTCCCTTCGACCTCCCACAAAGTCTATTGTTCAACAGGAAAAGGACAGACTATATCGGCAGGCAACGCCAGGACCTTCCGATCGCTCTGGTCTCGCCGATCGGCAGCCGACTCCGGGACCTTCATCGGCGCCGACGAAGAAAATTGTTCGCACAAGTGAGATCTCACAGAACCCAGAGAAAGGAAACGAGGACTCTCAAGGTACAATCCTTACACTGTTCATTGAAGCAGCTTAATAAGTTAATATAGATCCTGGTGATATTGTGCATGATGCATTCAAGGAAGTGCCGATAATCCCACTCCCACCCTCCCTGGACTCGACCACAGCAGCTCAGCCGAATCATCACAAGCCCAGACCATCATTGAAATCAGCAATGAAAAAGAAGCCCCCAACTCAGGATGTCGGCAAATCCAATCCAATTCCTCAGAAGCCCGCGGTTGACCTCAAATTGCCCGAATGCCCAGCGACATCGAAACGTGTAAGTCATAAGTCCTCCCATGAATCAGAAATCTGTGAAAGCTTAATCAGTGTGAAGGACAATGCGACCGATAGCCGGAGACAAGTCAAAAGGATCCCGATGACAACTTCGGTTAAGGATGAGAGTGATCGGGCCCCAGTGGGCCCTATTCACAATGCAATCGGCGAGGAACCGGTAACACC
>JBBPLG010000954.1:0-11549 GCA_038089695.1 Xanthoconium separans | reverse complement strand
GCGATCATCAAACAACCGACAGGAATTTTCGGGAAGGCAATGGATGGCCTGAATTGTTTATTGTTGTGTGGTCCGTTGGTGATGATCGTACATTGCAGCACTCGTTGATGATTCGTCAGAGGACACTCGAAGCTTTCTCATTGGGAAGCTTGGGGAGACCCCTGAAGGTTTTAATGCATCCAGACTTGCTAAGATAGTGGAGGCTGATGGTGAGGACATCGTCATATGTGTCATTGGGTCGACGCTACTCGTCATTCTGTCTAGACTCGCGCATCCTGACCGCTGCCTTGCGTGTAGTATTGACCCTTGCACGAATTCCGGACGGTAAATGTCCCAGTTTTTCCGGTAATTTTATGGTAATCCGATATAATTCAGTGTTGGCGAGAAATGCCTGCTTAATAGCGAAGCCCAGGATCCAGAAATTGGCGACTAAGCATGAAGGATCAGTCGGTCAGCTTTCTGTTGAAATATTGCTCATGCTATATGAGCACCCTCATGGGGGTACGCGATAGGTCGTTGTCCTTGCATATCATTCCTTACCACAGTTTCAGACACACTGAACATCCACAATGCGCGCGTCCGAGCTAATCTTGCCAGTGTTCTTGTCCGCTCAGGCCTAGATAGACACAGTTCGGCAGATCACCAAGATCCCAGACAAGAGATGTTGTCTCAAGTATTCGGGATGGGTAAGTGCTGTTCAACAGTCCAATTCAAACGAGATTCAAAAATGACCCCTATATATCAGATGCCGTCGAGCTCAACGATGCGCAGAGAAGGCTGATCGAAATACTGAAAACGTCCGTCGAGAAAGAGGATACTCGGGGGCGTACCATTGCCACGTTGATCCTTCTGAAGCTATGCGAGAGTGAGTGCAATATGAATGAACTACATACACGAACCTATATTTCGTCAGCCGAGGCCATCCGCAGCTATCTCCGCAGTATTAACCTGTTGGAACTCTTCGTCATGCAGCTGCAACGCAAGGATAGCGCATTGCTTGCTGCATACGCATTGACGATCTGTTTGGAATACAGTGAGTATAAGCATCTGGTGGAAAACTTGCATAGCTTAAAATCACACTAGCCAATATGAAAGGGCCCATACAAGACAACGACAACCTTCCGACATGCATTGTTGCCATGCTGAGATTTGATTATTTTGATGAGGCCGTCGGACAAGTAGCAGGATTCCAGATCTTCAGAGACTTGATGCAACACGGTAAAGACACCTTCTGTTGTTTTATATATTCTGGTTTCATGTGCTAATCTATCTGACTTAGCTGACCTGCGGAAAAAGATCGAGAATTACGAATTCACTTGGATTCTGGACACGAAGCTCGGTTCGGGCATACGAAAGCAAATTCGGACAGGCCTAATCTGCTTAGAAATCATCCATTCCTTCGGTATGTAACAAGAGTCGCGATGTCAGTTCAGTGTGGCTGACTCGGAGGCAATCCCTAGACCCGAACGGTCCCTGGACAGACGAGCTTGTTGGAAGCAGCTTGGGACGGCTGACTAACACTGAATGGGAGGAACAAAGAGCAGGGGTCGCGATCCTTTCTGCGCTGGCTCAGACAGGTGTGTCTGGGTGGAGAAAACTTATACAAAGACATTTTTTTGATGCTTCTTTAGAACGCGGAGTGGGAACCATCAGTCGCCGTATACACGAAATAGTCAAAATGCTACTTCCGGATAGTCATCTGGCGAACTCAGACTCCACTGACGACGTCCAGGTGCAAAACAATGATTCTCCACCGATTGCACCAGGTGGGCCGTCTTCTCGGATGCTGGGACCTGCATGGGCATTGCGTGTCTTGGTGAGGAACGGTATGTATTACCTGCCAATTCTGAAAGTCATTAGTCCTGACATGACACTCGTTTTAGAGACACTCCGCGCCAGTGTGCGTGAGACACCGCAATATGTAAGCTTGAAATATTTGCTTCCTTCTGGAACACTTGTCGCCGAGGCAGATATGTCGCAGCGCATGTTGAATCCACACAGAAGTAGGTTGTTTCTTTTGTACGGGGTATGTAAGACTAAGACACGTTTTCTTTCTTTTTTTCTAGTTGGCGTGATCGAGATGCTCGAAGAGGTAATCAAAGTCGTGGACGAGGAACTATCTGAAGGTTTTATCTTAATTGGAGACCCCGACCCCGATGACGATGTGCACTGTCTGCTAATGGTGATGGCGCCAATGTTTATCCCGTCATGCGTGGTCGGCTCAGTAATTGGCTCAGTAATTGGCTCAGTAATCCCCTTAGCAGCCGGGATCATCACTGGTGTTGCTATTGTGATCCGTGGATCCGTCCGGGCATGGAAGTGTGTTTTGTCTCTCCTTGTTAATGTGGTGATTACCCATATGGATGGTTGTCTACTTCTTTAGACAGTCACAATCGCGCAATCCAGATCGCCGTGCCTTGGAAAATCTCCGTGGCAACACTGCCCAACGTGAGCACACGAGTGAAACTGGCTGGCCCTGTACAAGGTATGAAGATGCTGCACTTCAGTGATATGGGTTTGGACTAACATCCCTCGGACAGGATGGATGTTCACGAATCCGAGGAGAACAACACTGTGACAGCCACATTTGAGCTGCCTGGCTTGAAGCCAGATGATATTGTCATTGAGGTTCACAGGGACCGTCTCATGGTTACTGGAGAGGCTACGGAGTCTCACCCTCGTGAAGGGAGCTTGGTCCATGAAGGTAGCCATGGCAAGTTCTCTAAGACCTTGCAGCTCCCTTTTGCAACCAAGGTACGTGTCGATAGGTTCTCGGCACCACTCGGATTTGGAGTGCTGACGAAATGCTTAGCCTGATGATGTCAAGGCCAAGATGGAGAATGGAGTCTTGACGGTGACGTTCCCGAAATCGAACCCCGGGCAACAAGCCGAGCGGATAGCTATACAGTGAATGCAACGTTCATCACTGCATTTCTCTTGATGACTAGAATTGAGATGGTATATTTCCTTTGATGATGTACAACCAGCCATCGGGTCGATAATTTAATCCGACGATAAGCTACGCTAAGCGAGTACTCTAGTATGCAAAAGCTTTTCCGCCCCCTTCATTCGGGGTGTGACCTTACACTTAAATTGTTTCGATCTTGACCCGGTGGAGCGTCTGCACTGATGTACAAGACGAGATCTCGCGTGCGTCGATGATGTGCACATCCAGAGAAAAAATAGGCAGCCATTACTCACATCGATGTGTCTCGTTGACATACATGAATCGTGGCATTAGTGCCTAGTAGACGCAAGGATCACGGGTGTGATGCAACAAATGGCAGAGTTGGCGTGATACAATCACTGGGACGGCGGCATGAGGTGGACATGGTGCAATGAATGGGAGTGGTGCGATACAACAAATGGTGGGACCATCACGGCCACCACCCTAACGCTATAACTACTTGTGAGACGTGGCGAATATGAACCACGTGACACATAATTGTAGACATGGTCAAAGGCTGGTAAGATATTATGGGCGCTGTACAATGTAATACCAAACGACGACAGACTGATTATTAATGACACTCTAGCACAGTATGTTTGAGAATGTCCAGGACTTTAAATGGTCGTGCCCATTTATGTCATGCCTGTAGCTCTTGGCGAGGTTCATACAATATTACTGGTATATAACAACAGCTCGCGAGACGTCAACAAACTCATCCAATATTATTGGTTTATCACAATTGTAGGGCGTCAACTGTATGTTGAAGGTATATTGATAATACTTTTCGGCCACAGAAAAAAGTCAGTAAGAGGTGCGATACCATACTAACTGTCCACCTGAATCCTGGTCTAGAGGGGGTAGAATACCAGCAGTAATGAGTTAAATTAAGTTGTACTAGAAACAAACATGAGAGGAATTGTCATCACTTGTGCTGTCATCGCTGTCACTGCCATCTTCAGTCTCGTCCTCATCCATGTCCTCCTCTTCTCCTATATCTTCTAGAGACACCCTCCACAGACTGGGTTCTTCGCTCTCGTTGGGATCGTCATCGTCGTTACTGCCATGTACATTGTCAACAGCCAGCCCATGTGCATGCCTTTCTAAGAGCACTGCGTCATGACCAATGCCGATCCCTGCGAATCGCGCAAACATGTCTCGGTCGGCAAATCTGTATCCATTAGCATACGCTAGTGAAAAACAATGAAGCAAAGATTACTCACATATTCACATAATATCCCGCCCAATCATCAGTTTCCCCGTACTGTCTGGCTACTGACTGGCCCCTCTGTAATAGTTGATCGGTGCGACCGTTGATGAATGCGGGTATGAGGTGACATCCACGGATCACTAGAGAGGGATCCAAAAAGCCGAAGGTAGGGCTATCACCATGTTTGGGCACAAAACCAACCTTGGGAAGTGCACACCACCTGAATCCCCACTGATGGGCAGGATCAATCCCAAGCCAACGGACCCACAGCACCTCTAACGTCTCACTCGAACGGGTTATGCCACCTGGACAGAAGTCGACCTCGATGTGCAATGCCTTCAACAGCTGGCAATACCAGAAGGGGTGACGGTCAGGATCATCTTCCCTCGACAACGTCATGAGGAAAGAAAGGTGACCTGGACGTAGACAGTCGTAGGCCCTGCGGATATCGTAGGTCGTGTAGTTGATCCGAAGGATTTTTGATTCCACCACACGGTCGAGGTTGAGGAGTCGCAATTCATTTCGCTGCTTTGGTGTAAATGAACGTTCATCGCCATCAAAATCGAGGTTGTGCAACCTCGAGAGCATGTGGTCCTTCAAACACCTCATGAAACTCGGCTGTGAGGCGTGTAAGTGGGAATGAGAGGTACGCACGACAGATTCACTCACCTCAATGGCGGGGTCATTGGCATGCTCAGAGAGGAACAACGGAAGACTAAAAGTGTTGTCTTTTCGTGCCTGGCATGCCATCGAGTGATGCAATGCGGGCGACACATCAAGATCCTGTAGATCTGTATCCGGCAATTCCTGGGACACTTGCCGTCTCAGGAGGGTGCGTCGACGCTCTCGCCTTGCAAATTGCTCCGGGACATCCTTCTTGTTCGAGAGAGCGTACATCTTTTTTATCATACGGTGAGCCAGCTCACCCTATCAGATTAACGACATTAGTTAGTAGGGTGCTTGTAGGTGAAGAGAGATTGGTAGACTCACAACCTGAGTTGTATACGAGTCTGTCGTACCAAACATCTTTATCATGTCGACATAATCGCCCAGGGCATGAAATTTGTAGATGTTGAGATTGAAGGTCTTCGGGAGCAAGGCAGATCGTGGCTCTTTCTTTCGACGGCCAGCAGCATACTCAGCCATTTCCCTCCTCTGTCGTTGTGCTGCTTGGTTTGGGAGTTCATGGGTGTGAAATGTGGCACACGTATGTCGTTGAAAATGACGCAGCTGGTCACTGAGGCAACGTAAGGATTGCTGAAGGAGGTCCAGGGATTCGTCTGTGTGCGCCCGAAGTTTCGCCAGTGCATGCCACTCACAGAGTCGGAACAGAAGGACTTGAATATTGGAGTCATGGGTAGGAGGGAAGAGGCCTTCAAAGACAGGAATGGCACACTGGACAACAAGACGTCGAGCTCTGTCAGTCCACCGGCAATCAACCTAGCAATTATAGTACCTGGAGCACCTGCTCAAAAAACCTTGCTGGGCGCTGACTCATGTCAGCGACATCTGGTGGAAAACAGCGGATCGTGCTGAGACTGAAAGAAGAGATCTGTGTGAACCTAACAGAATACATATCAGAAACTGCTTTGTGAAAGGGACCTTGAGCTCACCGTTCGTTGAGAATCTCAATCTGGCGAGGATCAACAGCATATAGTATGCGGAGCAAGTGATTCAGGACAGTCTTCAGGACACCAAGCTCAAACTCGTGGAGGAGATCCACTACTAGGTGGGGGAACAGATTGAAGCCGAAGAGGGATAATCGCTCACAAAATGCGTTCTGTGGTGCACCATAAGGTCACTGGTTGAGTAATGTCAGTCGACAGGGAGCGCGCGTACCAGAGTGGGAACCAGGGATTCATTTTTGAGTATTGTTTCTACGGTGATACCTTTCAAAGGCCTGCCAAGGACATAGATTGCCCGTCGGGCTGCTGCTACCTTCTCAACAAAGTAAGTTCTGGCTCGGGACAATCTCGCCGCAAAGTCTCTGATAAATCCTGTGTGATGGAATATTGATTTGGGAACCAGGCAACGAGGACATGGGCAGTGGCCTTTGTCCCGAATGGTGGCAAGAAGGACCCTTACTGCTGTTTAGCGTCGAGACCACGAGCACACGAATCAATTACTCACTTTTCTGGATAGTCAGCGGAGTAAGTGAATATCCTCGGGTATACTCTCCTGAGAATGCCATCAAAGCATTCCACAACAATGCCGTTCTTGTAAGCTTCAACGAAGTCACTGTCGAGTAGAATATTCCAGACTGCTTGAATGAGTTCTCGCTTGCAATGAGTCAATAAGTCGCGGTTGTCTTTCTTGTCAGAGATCGAGGATATGAACTTCTTGATCGACTCAGGAAGCTGATTGCTACAGTAAGACCTTCCAAGCAAAACGAGAGAGTACATTCCACGTACCGAAGGGATGAAGGCGATGGGATGACAACATCCTGACTGTGGGTCAGCTCGAGCATATTTGGAGAGATTGCCAAAGAAAAGATAAATAGGCCATGCGGATGCATGACCAAACTGTGCGAGTCGAGTTGAATCGGACCAGAACATCAACCCTGCAACAACCCTTTCCAGCTTGCAACCGTCGTCTCTTCTCTGTTTCATTATCTCGTCTTGGGCTTGAATCCATGCATCTGACGTGTAGACTTCATCATAGACGCGCTGCTCGCGACCGGTCATGGGAGATTGCCAGAGCTTCTTGAAAGGGGTAAGATGGAACATCTTCGACGATGCCTCTGCAAACACCGCGCGCACGACATCAGTGATTGGCCTGTAACGAAACCCCTCGACAGGGAATATCCTTCCATTGCCTTCGTTATTCTTTTCCCTCGTAGGCACTGAGATTTCAATGGTCGTGTGTCGCCACCTATCAATTCCGAAAGGATCCTCAAGAGGGATCTCCTTCTGGGCAGCATCCATCCGCCTGGTCTCTCTGGAAGCATCAAACTTTCTCAGGTCGTCGATGTTAAAGTCCGGAGCTTGGAGAACGTCATGGACTAGTCGAGTGACCTCTGAATCGGACTTGTGAGCACTCCCGCTCTCTTTCCACCTCATGAGCCGCCAGATAGTCATGTTGGACCAGGGCCATGGCGGAGGGTGGTCAACGTGTATTCCCTCTCCTACGCTGGTGTGGATGGACTTGTTGGTTCGAGACAATTCCTCCGCAGAGAGGAATGACTCAGGATCGTGCGAGGGGCGATGGCGGTAGGCACGTGCGATGCCGAACCGGTTGAATTGCGTACGAAATGAATCGAACACATGTAGGAACACGCATGGCAAGATGGATTCAGAGGAGGAGGGGGGCTGAGTGGCTACAGGCAACGGAGGGTCCGGTAGCAGGTCTCGAAACCTGACAGGGAGTCGTCGGTTGCGAGGTGGAAGATGTTGCTCGGGTATGGAGGTGGCGGGGTCATCGGACATAGATTGCACAGGTGGTTTGGGAGGGGGAACAGGCAGCATGGGCACGAAGTTGGAGGGGTCATTGGACATAGATCGCATAAGGAAGGGTTCAGGTATGGGCTGTGGAGAACTGCGTGTGTCTGGGTGGATGGCATGCAACCGTTCACTAGATGTACCCTGGAAGAAGTGAGAAAAGCATTTGAATGTTCGAAGCAGAGTGTGAACTCACCTCGCTGACCACATTGGTTGCACCATCCCTTGGAGCTACTGATACATTCGGTGAATCAGTGCCCTGGGATCAAAGTTAGCACAATGACCAGTGGAAAAATTCAACATGTACCCGTGTATCATCTCCGCCCTGTCTGATCCGCTTGTTTGGGGGCCCCTCAGTCAAGCAGAAGGTCGTGTCCGCTCGAGCAATTTGGGCTTCATATGCCGTTGCATAGATGGGGCATATCGCTCGGTGTTGCCTTAAACCCCTGCTGCTATTGAACGTACGGGGACAGCCGCTATGGCACTTGAACGCAGAGGACATGAGCAGTAACTTGAGGGTCAGGTGTTCACCAGCCGTGGGAGACTGTCCCACTCGTGAGACAAACGGCGACCAGCATTGAGGCTTACCAAATCGCTAAGTATGGCCGAGGACAACCTTTTGGGCTTCTCGACCTCGATGATCCTCCCTCCCTAGGATCTGTCCCACGAACTATCCTACAATCAGCATGCCCAGTGTGAGACCCGGAACGAGTGAAGCATGATGTGAAGATGACAGGGTTGAGCATGTGGTATCAGTGAAAGTACGACTACTCACCCATGCCCAGCGGTGTTGAGATCCGACACGAATGAAGCATGTTGTGAAGATGACGGCATTTCCAGGGTCGGGGTGTGGGGCTACACATTGAGATATCAGAACATGCTGAAGTCGAAGGACGTACCTAGGGTGACATGACCAAGCCAACGAGGATCTGTGGATGAAGGGTTAGAATGAGGTGACGATGCAATCGGTAGGGGTGGAAGTCTGAGAGATGAGGAAGAGAGAGCATGACAATATTGCATGGATAGCTCGAAAGCAGTGACCTGGGCAGCGCATACGGACAAAAACACAATTCGATTCAGTGACAGTGCAAACAAATGGAATACTCGCAGCGGGGAACAGTGAACAAGGAAAGTTGTCCATGACACTATTGTACGTACTCGAAGGGAAAACAGTGAGGGAGAAGAGGAGGACGAGCGAAATGATCAAAGAACGTTTGTACATAGAAATTGCAAGCCCGGGACATAATCTCATAGGCCTCTGCTTGCTTGGATTGTTCACTAAAGGTAGGAATGAACGAAAACGACGGGTGGGCGCCCGGCCACATAGAAAGGAGCAAGCAAAAACTGCTGAGGACACGAACATTGTCGGGAAACGAGTCCGTCAGCCCGAGGTCACCAGGCTTGAACGGCAAAGCCTCAGACCACAGCACCAGACCCGAACTTCCAGGGAAGATGGCATGCATGAAGCTGACACGCTCCATACGGTGTTCTGCCCACAGTCGAGGATTGAGGGCTTGGTCGATGGCGCACAGCTCGTAGCGCCAGCCAATCTCATAGATCTCCCACAGTATTGCTCTGGTGAGGCGGGGAGGAGGGTTGGTGAGCGAGGCGATTGAAATCTCTTCCTTGCGCCATTGCACAGTTTTGGTTGGGGCATAAGTAGAACCTTGTACCATGGCCGCCACGACGTCACCGAAGATCTCCACCGCGGCCAACTTGCGACCCATTGCGGTTTTGTTGCCCATGCTGCCTCTGGGTGCATTCTCGAGCTCTTTCTTGGATGGCGCTTTGTGCAGAATCTCCCTCCACAGCTGAGGGATAGGGAATTGTGCGGGGGGGTCGTGGTCGAGCTGACTGATCCAGACTGGGCGAATTGCCAACCAGTTCGTCATGAAAAGCTGGCGGCGCTCGGGGGACTGGCCTGAGACAAGCAAAGCCGGTTCTGGAACGCGATAACCTCGGTCGACCACGCCCTTCTTCACCCTGGACGGGTCTTTGTCCACGCGCTTCATGGCGTTCTCCCAAATGGGGAGAGGTGCCGGCATCTCAGGCATGTGTACCTCTTCCCACTTGTCTCGGCCACTAGCGTTACCTCCTCCACGGTATGTTAGTCCTCGCACGACAGATGATATCAGGGACCATTTACTTGGGTTGGGTTTCGCACGCTCCTTCTGCGCGGCTCTCCTTGCTTGCGCTTGAGTAGGCATTTTGCCCACTTGACTAGAAACTTGCGTTTGGGAGGAAACTTGAGGCACAGGGATGTGTTGAAATCTGGGTTTTCTATCTTTAGTTTCATTCTATTCATGACCCAGATTCTAGACCACATCACATGATGGTCTCGGACTATTGTTCTGATTACACTATCACATTTACTCATCTCTTATTCATCACATCAAAGAGCATTTACTGCTATTGGTAGATATGTTTAGGATTACCAATCCTTTTCTCATTGACTCATTCTTTATGACGTCCTTTTGTCTACCTATATTTATTCCTACTATACTTAGTAGAGGCAGTGCGAGTAGCTAGACCCTACTTAAGGAGAGCTCCCTGTAGTCGCTCTCCTAAGAACTCGAATCCCCATTCTTTGTTCTACTGCTCTACTCAGCACCCACCTAAGCTTTCACCCTCTTGTCCTACTTCAGTGAGTAGCTCCCACTGAACCATATCCTCTCCAGTTACTACACCTTTGTGGTAACTCCTACTATCCCTCGGTAGTAGAGAAAGCGGAGTACCTCGCAACTTCATTAGGATGCTGGGTTGAACTGTAGCTGTGTAATGGCGCTGGGTATTGAGATGACGATGAAAACCACCAGGTCCGCGGTAAAGGCAAATGAAAGGACGGGCAGGCTTGCCGCCTTCGGAGTACATGCTGCAAATGATCTCATCAGGAAATGTGAACCTCACTGGTTTCTCAATGATGGTTCGCGGTGTGATGGTGAAGTCGTGCCGGACCAGCCATACCGGCACACCCGCATGGAACAGCTCATCACAGACTTTGGTGTCTGCGGTAAAACAACCGATCCATTGAGAGCGGACAGAGAGAGGGATGAAGGGTGGGTGGGTAATGTGAGGGAGTACGTCAAGGACATAATCGAGGAAGGCCATGATGTCCAAGAAATATCGTTGGGCTTCTGCCACGAACACGACGACGTCACGGAAAGTCAGAGGATGGTTGAGGATGATCATGAGGTTGTGGTCGAGACCCTTGAGAAACCGACTGACGGAGTCCTTCTTGTCCCCGCGTGTTTTTCTCCACTCCTCGTAACGCGCGCCGGCGATCTTCTGTAATGAGGCGATCCCTGCGGCTTTGTCCTGCTTCAGTTGGCCAACAAGGAAGGCAGCATGGGGGAGGAGCTCAAAATCTTCGAGGGAAGGGCGATACCATGCCCAGGAGAGGGGGTCAGGGGAAGGGTGATGGTCGCTTCGGCGTATGCAGACAGCGTGTTGGTATTCCTCGCAATATAGTTGGGGCCACTGGAAACAGTCAACGGGTCCAAAGCGTCCATCCGCTCGAGCACGCACTTCCTCGTCCCCATTGTGGGGCTCGGGGATGAAGGACATGTTTGGCGAAGTGAAAACCATTGAACCGTCACTGTGGCAAGCGAGGGATTTGGCATCGAGGTAGTTGAAGGGGGCTTGTGGTGCCAAGTGAGCATAGTACCGCAAAGACCGCCTGATAAGACTTACTTTCATCAGCGCGTGTTTGAGGGGCGTATCTGGACACAGCTGTGGCCATGATGAGTATGCTCAGAGACCCCTAAATCGATGGGGCGACAGAGGAGGGAGTGCCTTGGACGCGCGCGAAGGAAAAAGAAGAGGAAGGGGACGCTTCAATGGGTCTTCAACCCCAATGTTGCTCGATACGAGTTGGCAACGGGGCGACCCAATGGACACAAAGTCCAAAAGTGCTCCCTGCGTGACACAAAGTCTAGCCGCAGAGAAAGGGGTGAGA
>JBBPLG010000953.1:0-11568 GCA_038089695.1 Xanthoconium separans | reverse complement strand
CGCGCTGAGACCGGTGTGGGAGTTTGTGCTGATGAATGCGGCGGCGTTGTTGGTCGTGGCAGGGGTGGCGGGAGATTACAAGGATGGGGTGAGGTTGGCGAGGGAGAGTGTTCGATCGGGTGCTGCGTGGAACGCGTTGGAGACGTTTCGTGAGGCGGGGCGGACGGCGAAGGCGACGGCTGCGAGTCAAGGAAAGTGACGTCGCGTTGGAGTGAATCTTGGGAAAAGAAACTCGCTTGGCATCTAACTGAATGTAGTCAAAGGGCCCAAGTGGTCTAACACCTCGGCTATCAACTTGTCACTAATCATCATACATTGAACAAGAGAGGATACACGACATGGATAGACTCTGTGCTCAAGTACACGAGGACTTGACAAAAATATAGCTGTCCAAGAGGCAGTCTCGAACAAGCACGCAGGCTAGCAAACATTACAGCTGTTACCCGCGTCTCCTACTCTTCATGCGGCTTCTGATACCTGTCCTCGTCTCTAATCAGGAAAAGCAACATACCACTGAACATGACAACAACCTATACGAAACCAGTCAATGAGCAATGAGATAGGCGCGTTCAAGCATTCGGCATCCTCACCAGATGGACATAAAAGGTGGTCAGTGGTGCTGTCTCAATCGTCGCAGTGAGAATGCTTCCCATGATGATCGTCGAGAGAAAATTGCCAGTATTGGCCACCATCTCGAAAGCTGCCAATGCCTCCCCTGATGACGGGCCAGCGTGAGCAACAGCTCCATGTGGGATGGTATCAGAACCTGACCTTGCTTGAGTGGATCAACCGATCCAGCCACCAGGCTACGAATCGTCGGGACCTGTACATAGCCAGCGCCAATGCAAATACCAGCTGGATTCACAAGTGAGAAAGTGAAAGGAAAATATCTCTGCTGAACACTCACAAAGAATCAATGTTCGGTTTGTGGTGGATGCGGCCGCAGCCAGAATGAAGACTGCCGTCAAGACACATGACACAAAAGTGAGATGAACATCTAGAAGATCTGATGTCTCCGATTCCACTTCTTCACCATCAATCATGTTCTCTTCTGCGAGAAGAAAACATCTGATTTTCCTGCGGTAATACGGACGCAAAAGCCTAAGAAGCGGCGGGACAATCGCTATCAAGGAGATCGTGGTGCTAACATAAATAATCGTGAGGACAAGACCAGTCTAGCGCGTAAGATGAGTCTGTTTGTATTGGGACAGCGTGGTGCTACTCACGTCTGCAGGGGTGAGGTTGTATTTTGATGTCGCAAGTACCAGCCAGGCGGTGAGAGTATATGCATTGGCAGCCATGAATATGAAGACATGTACTGCACACCAAGTAAGTCGCCAATTCCAAGTCCCATCTAACCTCCGAGCGGGTAAGAGTATCTTGAGTGGCTCGAAAGTGCGTAAGAACGCGAAACGAGTGGTTACACCGCGTCCGTTCATAGAGTGTTCCGAACGTAATCGTGATAGTGCATTTCTTTTTTCTTCCGGGAAAGATTCCGGCAGAACGAAAACAGTGTATATGCTTGTGGCGGCATATATCGTGGTTGAAATGTAGAACACGATGAGAGGGTTTCCTGTTTTCGTTGTCACAAAGCCTCCCAGAGCATATGATATACAGCTCCCTGCAAGAGATAGAGTCAGAAAATGCGTGAGATGCACAAGTAAGATTGAGACCCAGCGAAGTCCAACCCGATATCTTACTCAACGCTGCAGTTCTTGAAGGTGGAATCAAATTTGGCTAAGGTGACGCAAATTTGAGACACACCTATTCTCGGGCAAGCATACGTCGACAATATAGATGTTGACCAGATAAGTACAGATGATGATGCTGGAGAAAAAGAGGAGCAGCAGCCCAAACAGAAAGACCCAGTCAGCGAGCCAATCTGACATGTACTCGGACTGTGACCCGGGTATCATACTACCACCCATGACTCCGGAGATGGATACGAGTAGGAAGGCCGGTTTCCTCCCGTAGCGCGATGAGAGACGACTCAACAGCCCACACTGTACAATCGCTGAAATGTTTGTGAACAATTGTATCAGTGGACAACAGTAAAGGACACACCTATGATCCCTTCAACTGCGCCTGCTATCGCGATAGCCGTCGAAAATAATCGCGCGATATCGGGTGCATCGCAGAGTGCGGGAGAGCTAGGGCCGCCTGTTGGGAGACTGGGATCACTATGCGAGGCGTTCCAGAGCCTGCAAATGACTCGTCGTATGAGTTCGACGATGGTGGTTGTTGGAATCACAGACGCGAGCCTTGTTGCGACCGCAATGGGAATAAGAAGTGTCTCTGGTGGAAACGCCATTTCCCTCCTCCATGAATCCCTCACTGGTCGTGAATACCTGAGTAGGTCAGTATTCTCGGAGACTGTTTGGTTGGGGGACGACATGGTCAGGAGCAAGACGAGATCTATCGCGAGACAAGAGGTTTAGTTTCCGGCTTCACATAAATCACCGCGAAATGCTATATATCGATAGACTGATGGCTCACATCAACAATGCTGCGTGCACTGTGCGCCACTGACTGCGGAAGTGTGGTCAGGCAGGTTATCGTATGTGGACCATGGCAGCAATATATTCCTTCTGTGAGCACCACAGCTGGTTAGGAACCGTGCTGGATGGCGAGTTGCATTCAAGGAGGAGCTGTGTCGGGCGAGAAACAGTGTGACCGGCAACGGATGATGATTGATCATGTGACACAGCTTCGGTTACTCATCAGCTCCGTCTTTCAAATTAGACGGAAGTACCTCGTCTATCTTGAATTCATATTCCACGTGAACATCCAAAGCCCTATGAAGTACATGCTACTTGATGAATGTTGTGCGGATATACTTGGAGTCCTAAGTATACGACTCGACTCGTAATCGCCGAGCCAGTCGGTTTGAAGTAGTGGTGATGTTCTGCTTTCCCTAGCGGCTGTGCCTCACCGACAGAATTTTTATATTTAGGTGATAGAGATGTTTGCGTTTTGTGGGGAACAGATGCGCTAGAGCTAACGGTCAGTGAGCTGTGATGTAACTAGAGTTTCACTGGCAGCTGGCTATCTCCGTGATATCGATCCCTATAGATTTGACGCCCATCGCTGACTCGAACCATCACCATAGAATCTGATGTAGACATGGAATGCGTCCAAGCTGAAGCCAAAGTCAATATATATTGTACAACACCGCCCAACATCCTCGAAAATACGGGAAACAGGCAATCTCTGCCTGGTAGTTGTACCAGTGGTACTGCTGGTATGTCTGTTAAGGCCTTGAGGTGTGGAACATTCAAGTTTTCCTTTTAACGGTACTTAAGACTCGTTTATCTTCACAGCAAGGGTGGGTACCATAATCTTATCCATATTACAAACTTGATATAACCACGGAATCACAGCCTAGAGTGCTCTAATGCTGCAGTGCACCGGCGTCCCTGGTCTGGAATATATGGAAATGTTGAAGACGGTGTTTTTTCCGTTTCCTTGTCTGTCGGTTATGAGGATGACGAAGATCTGGGCGATGTCATGTATGGATTCTTTGCTATTTTCTGATCGAACCTCACTATCCACAGTATCTACACTGGAGCGGGTGGCAAGGGACGATCTGATACGAAACAAGTACGTGACACTAACCTTCGAGCAACCCGAATGATCTCAAATTATTGCGTGGGTTCACAGACAGGGGACCAATCTTGGTGTACACGTCAAAACCGAGCACTGAGAGTAGGGGAGACGATCCGTGGATTTAATTTCGCATTGAACGCGCCTTTCCCAGACGTCACGCTACACGGGCAATCCCATCCGGGTCATTCGTTCGTCGAGGTGCCCATCAAAGTATGCACCTTATGAGGGCATCCGTTACGATGGATTGTACAGGCTCACGAAAGTAAGCAGATCGACTTTTTTTTTTCCTTTTCGGATGCTCAGCACTTTGATCGCAGCGTTGGACAGATAAAGGTAAAAGTGGGCATGATGTTTGTTTCTGTCGATTGGAGGTACCATCATATCGTCCATCGACTTATGTCGTTAGCTGATGGTTTATTCGTCATTCTTCCCTAGCGTCTACCGCATCAGCTCCCCATCCCAGTGCGACCACTCCCCATTTCTACTCGCAAGAAAAGGGGAAGAAAGTCCCCCGTCTCCCGTCTCAGCCGAAGTCCGTTCCTATGTAGATTCTCCGATGATAGCTTGGATGAATCCGTTACATCCAATAATTACGGGTCAGCTCCGATTCATCTTGCAAGCGACGCTGAAGGTGAGCCTCGGGGGTTGTCAAAACCACAATCACCTCCTTCCTTCTCAACGTAGGAGCCCCGGTGAACTCGTAACTGATCCAACCCCAACAGACCCGAATTCTGCAGAGACGGATGAAGAAGATTCTCACAGTGAAGATGACACAGCTAACTTTTCATTCGAAGAAGGGTTTTTCAAGATCATTTCCAGCGATGAAACGGAAACAGAAGACTTTTCTGACTAGTGTGCAGCTCAACCTGAAGTCCCAGAGAAACAGGGTGATCATTGTCAGCAAGCTTTGAGTTTTATTATAAGATATGTCGCAATTTGTGTACTGTTACATTTTCCGATCAGTAAGTTGCCGCGTCGAGTGGTTCTATACACTAGCGCTTGCCAGATCGATGTCTTGTATTTTGGGCTGTGGATGCACGCAGCACATATGGGTTGGAAGTCGGCGAATCGACGTAAGCGGGAATTGCGGGGTCTCACAATGCAGGAAATCAGTATACGATATGGCGTGGGACAGCGTTGAATGTTCGTAACTCTGAAGGCGCTTACCAGGGAACCAGCCTCCAGGTCAGCGTCAAGCGTCAATACATCGACAACGCCAGAAAATCAGAGATTCCGCCGGTTTGGGTCAAAGTTTGTCGGGGTCACGTTTGGCATTCATCCCACGAATTCACCTACTCATACAGCCCTCGCATCCTGCTTTCAGCATCTCCAGGACATTGAGTCGAGCAGGAGATCTCGAGGCACGAGGATGTTTCTGAGCCCGGTGGCAACTCCGAGTCACCGGGAGTATCATACCCACGCTTCCCAAGCCGCTCCGCCGTCACCCGGTCGAGCATCTCGTTGGGCTGAGTAACCTTGAACAAGCAGTTTCGAGGTATGTGCTAGGTGCTAGTTATGAATCTTACGGCCACTCGGTAAGTGATAGAACCAGAACTCAAACTGCCAGTGTAGCTGGTCGATAAGGTGTGGGAATGATGTTGATATCTCCGTGATATCGCCCATCTCGGACCATATCATCGCCTCAGCCTGAGTCAGCCATAAGGCGCCTTGACCTGTAACCACCATGCCATCCAATGTCGACATCCTGAGGCATTCTGCACAGAGTCCTCCTGAGCAACAACCTCAAGCCCACACCGATTCGCGTGATGCAACACCCGACACCGACCTCGGAGATGAACAGCCTCTGCCCGAGAACGATGCCTACTGGATGTCACTTGACCGCGAGGCTCTCTGTGCCTTAAGGTGTGGGATACTAAGCACTCTCATTGACCTTCTATCGGCTGGCTAAGACTCGTTAATTTATCTTCACAGCAAGACCTTCGGGCACATACCGGGCATCCCAGTTTTGACGGTACTCAGAACACGGTGAATACCATAATCTTATCCATATCATCCACTTGATATAACTACGGAAATACAGCCGAGACTGGTCTCGGGCTGCAGTCCACCGGCGCCCCGGGCGTGGTATACACGGAACCATCAAGGAGGGCGTTTATTGTATTTCTTTGTCCGGCGGTTACGAGGACGACGAAGATTTGGGCGACGTCATGTGTGGATTCTTTGCTGTTTGCTGATTTAATCTAACCATCAACAGCATTTATACTGGAGCGGGTGGCAAGGATCGATCCGATAAGAAACAAGTATGTGACTTGTAGCCTTCAACGCAGACAATCTCGTCTCAGACTAACATGGGTGCGCTCATCATCTTCGCGTGGGACAGACAAGAAATCAATCTTGGCATGAACATCAAAATGAAGCGCTAAGAGTAGTGGAACGATCCGTGGATTTTTAATTCCTATTCATTGCATTGTCCTAGACATCATGCCGCACAAGCAATCCTGTCCGGGTCCTTCGATCATGGAAGTGCCAATCACAGTATGCACCCCTTTCTGGGGTCCGCTATGATGGGTTGTACAGGATCACAGAAGTAATCTCATCCATTTTCTTGGTTTCTCTTGCTCACCATTTTGATTGCAGACCTGGCAAGAGAAAGGCAAAAGTGGATTCCAGATTTGTCGCTGTCGATTGGAGGTACTGTATTGTCTCCGTTTAGATTGTTTGCTGACAGTTTCTTCTGCCCCAGCGTCTTCCCGATCAGCTACCCATCCCGTACTCATGAGGACGAAGACTCAGACCATGTAATTCTCTTTCTATTTGAAACCTCCATTTCGACGTCCTGAACTCCAAATGTATTTTTATATTGTTGTTGTGAGCTATCAGATTGGCCCGTGCGTTTGCTGTTGCTTACTCAGCCTGGTAATGTCTGTTTCTACCCCAGCGTTGAGCTAGTCTTTGCTAGGTACGATACTGTCTGGGTTTCCATCGAATATTTATTGGTCTTCTGCTAGTGACCAACGACTGGAATACGGCGGTCATTGGTATCTGGCTTAGTATGGTTACTTACCCGAACGATGTACGTATGGTGTACCTCGTAGTGTTGAATGTACAGTCAACTATGCTTCTGCGGGGTCACGAAAACTTGAGTGAGCACTGAGCGCCGAGCAGCTCAACGCCGGTCATGAAGGGGCCGATCAATACTTGGAATGATCACCACAGATTACAACCGTAGGACCGGACCTGATCGTGCGGCCATCAGAAATTCGGAATATGCCATGGCCAGTCGCCGCGTTCCCGCAGTGGTTGCGCATCCGAGGATCGCTATGTCGACCTAGTTACAATAGTAAACGGAAGCACTGATCGCAAGTATACTTGACCACGCCTCAAATTGTCTGAGCCCTCTCTGATGCGCGCCGAGCTGAAACTTGTGTGTCAGAAGCTCGATACGGGGGTTGTTTGAGTCACTGCACGGGCGATTGCGTCGAAGCATGTGGACTTGGGCCAGGAACAAGTATCCAGGGTGGAAGATTGCCACGTCAGGAACAACTCTGGGACAACAGATCTACCAGGAATGTGCAACCCATTTGATCTGTGGAAAAGGAATGGTCTTAGGGAAAAGGATCAGACACGGATCATGTGGGATATGTCTAGCTGAAATGGTTCCGAGCCAGAATATGGATGGGGTGTCAAACTGATCGAGCGATCAGCAGGTTGAAATAAAGATAACACTGAGAAGAAATGTGCCATCACTCTCATTGCCTAAATTTCTCTGACGAGGCAGTCCACACTATCACCACAGGGATGCTGTTCGCTGGTTACGGAGGTGTCATTGCTACTATGCGGTCAAGACTCAAGAGAGGCCCTCGCGGCTAAAGATGTATATCATAGAGCAGCTTTTCCAAACTGGGACTATCAGGAAGCCACTGGAGCGCTATACGTAGGATATCCTCGACAGCTTCGAAGTTTGCAAGTTTCGGAAGCCTAACATCATCTTCGGTTCCGGCCTTCGGGCTCCCCAGGCCCCTCGACCCTTATTTTATTGAAACCCTTACACAAGCGACAGCAAAACCACCATCATGATTCATGATGCCGCTCCGAGTCAGGACCATCGGATTGGTCTGAAGGTACATTCTGACACTGAGTGGCACATATGAATCTTTCCAACACTGTTACGGTGCGATGAGTACCCTTGAACTGGACTCAGATCTCCGATTAAAAGGATGGGATAACACGGCATCACGGCATCACGGCACCACGGCAGGACTGATAAAATTGCTTGGCGGAAGTTTGAGATTTCAGTCTCGAAGAGCGTCGTTCCCCTCCCTGGCGTATCGATACATGTCATAAGTCAGTTCGAATGTGCTATCGCAATATTACATACAATGTGTAGAATATATCCGAGTGATGCTAGTGATGCAGGGCTTTCAAATTCCAGTACTGCCAACGTTAGGCGACGGGCGTGGGATTCTGACGTGGCGGGCGTGAGCAGGCGGAGTGCTGTGCCCTTGTTGGGACAAACCTTGGTCCAAGTTATTTTGAATGACTACTATGTAAGTATATATTCCTGAATGGTCTAGCCAAAAACACATTCGAACTGGGGATACGATCAAAGACACGCCGCAGCATGACGAACTGCGACGTGTACAATGTTCGATAGGTATGTACCTCCAATTCAATATTTACCGGGATTGATTTCATTGTTGTGGCTCCGTAAAATATGCAGGGCACGTCACTCACCACGGCATCGAGTCGTACCTGTAAAAATGACCCTGATGAGTGGCCAGTACCATATAGCCTGCTCTTACGAACGTTCGTTTCTCTTTTTTCTCCAATCTCTCTTGCTAAGCTATCACCTTCCAACTCCAGTGTTTCACTCTTCGAACAAGTCTTTCTTTTTGCCGGGACATTCAACAGGGTTATATATACCCCATTATGCTGAATGGCTTGGGCAGCCTTGGGTCACTGTCGGTGCTAACCGTGGTGGATTCTGAGCAAGCATCTTCCAGCTCTGTAGCAGCATCAGACAAGCTCGATCTTCCTCACAAGGACTTTGGTGTCTTGGTTGTACCTACACGACTGCGATATGACCCTGGTCGGGAGCTGGACCTTGGGTGGTGGACCCAACTAGGCTTGGGTTTTGGCTGCGCATTGGGTGAGTTTGCTGTCGTTGAATTGTCGCGCTGGTTATGCTCACGTAGGGAAGTGGTGGCTAATCTTTATTACTGCCAGCCTCTCTTGAGTGAGAATAGGATTGTCGCTACAGCGTACTCATTGCTCAAGGATTATATTTCTAGTTGAAATGGCCACTTCATTCCACGAGCCATACACAACGGTAGTGTGGTAGGTTCAAACTGCATTCATTTTGGCGATACTGAAGGTGGGTCAGGATACCGACCATGTATCAAGCAGGGTGCGTGTCTGGTGTTTCCTACATTACCACTTATAGATATTCAGACTCGAACATGACAGATACTGTATCGGATTGTTCTTCATCTCTCCTCTCGGTGACCTCGTTCGATGCCGCCAGCTGATTCTGATCCTCGTCTGCATCACAACCTGCCTTTCGATATGCCTGGCCATGTCACGGAATTTCATCATCTTCTGTACGCTTGCCGTCCTGCTTGGTGTGTTTAATGTCACACCTCAAATCCTCATTCCTTTGGCTGCGGACCTCGTACCTCCACGGCATCGGGCCCGGATCATCTCAATTCTCCAGTCTGGTCTCATGTTTGGTATCCTCGGGACGCGTGTCCTCTCTGGAATTATCGGTTACTTCACCACCTGGCACAGCGTGTATTACGTTGCCATCGGGGTGCAGGTCGTTGTCTTCTGCGGTGCCTACCTCCTCATACCAGATCACCCACCAAAAAACCCCAACCTCACATATGGGAAGATCTTACACACCATGGTCACGTATTCCGTCACGGAGCCGAGACTCGTACAAGCGGCATTAATCAATTTCGCCTCAATAGCATGTTGGACTAAATTTTGGGTGTCGCTCACCTTTTTGCTGGGTGGAGACCCATACCATTTCTCGACGTGGGTGAACTTGTCTTTACTCGCCTCCCTGTTATGTTTACACTATAAATCAACTTGCGATAACCATGAAATGTGGTTCGTGATTTGATACATTTATATTCGGATTTTTAGGCTGTATATTGGTCTATTCGGGTTGATCGGTATCATGGGGGTCTTTGCTGGCCCGCTGGCGAGTCTCTTCATTGACCGATTTGGTTCCTGGTTCACTGTGCTCGTGGCGACTCTTTGTCTGTTGCTCCTGCAGTGCGTTGAAGTGATTGTCGGTGGTGTCCACATCTCCGTTGTTGTCATCATGTGCTTCGGGATCGACGCATTTCGGCAGACGCAGACGTTGTCGTTACAGACGATCGTGTTGAGGTGAGCCAATTTCTTATAGCATACTTTCGGAGATGAATGACCTGTGGTCCGCAGTATTTCCGAAGAGGCGCGCTCCCGCCTGAATGCTATCCTAACTGTTTCAGTACGTTTGCCACTTCTGGTTTTTGGGCCCATTCATCTCTGTCTCCAGTCTTGTTGTTCTCTTACTGAATTCATGCTGGTGTTTGTTTTGCTGTGTACAGCTCTTCGCAGGTCAAGTGATGGGGTCATCTGTGGGATCCCACATGTTCCTCCGATATGGCTGGCGCGTCTCCGCTGGACTCTCCGTCGGTCTCTATGTATGGCAGCTACTTGTCCTGTTCGTGCGCGGACCAAACTGCAGGCGGCACGTTTGGTTTGGTTATGAAGGTGGGTTCGCGCACGGTGCTCAGGAACATGCCGAAACCCGTTTGCACATGCCGAGCATGTGTAATGGAACGGAGATGGAGATGACAAAGCAGGCGAGTGCCGAGACGTTGGTGCATGCAAGTTCGTGCTGGACGGGAAAACATGCATGACCGAAACCAGCCCAAAGTAAAGCAAGACCAAAGTGTGAGGAGATGGTGGAAGTGAACGTCGTGTATGTATTATCAACAGGTTATTCTACATCTCCAGGGAATCGTTGGTTGGGTGATATTCGTCGGATATACTTCAAGTCTAAATACTTTGTATTTTCTATTGCACTAATACAGCCTACTTGTGTCGTGTTGAGCGGAGGAAACATGCACTACCGAGACGTGACTGACAAGTATCCAGCGGAGCAAAACCCGTCGAGCTTGTTTGATCCAGCGTGTTGGCAGCGGCAACTTGGCACAATAGTAGGACAGAAGCCATGATCTCATTGCCAAGAATCTCTCGTGTAATGGGAGGAATTAAGGAGGAGGGATGTATGTACTGAGGTCCGTCCTCCACATGGAATCTCAGAACGAGGCAGTAGACCGCAAGCACGCCGCATCAGCACGAGGCAGATAGACGGGAGAGCATCATCTATGCGCTCCAGAGGCGGTGATAAATCAATCGAAGGGCCACCTTAGACTGCTCAACGATGCTATGAATGGGTTGACTTTCCCTTTCGGACCCTATACCATGCCTTATTTACACTTTGCTCGGTGGAAGGTGAAACGTTTTACTGCGGAGCAGAGGGCGATATGATCCCACTTTGATCAGTATCATGATGTCCCCACCTGCGAGTCACTGAAGCACGTGTGCATGTGAGCGCTATTACATCGCGGCCATCATTGCATGAGGCTGAAAAGCGGAGCATACATATATCTCGTCGAGAATCAAGGACATACTTGTGAATATTCAATATCTTGTGTTTCGCTGATTTCATCAAGTCTGGATTCTTTGAATTTGCACTTGTTCATGGTAATAACCCACGTTGGGTTGCGAAACCCTTGTCGTCAAATGACACCGTCCGCGACAGGAACCGCACGAAGGCTAGACAAATTCACTGGACTGCAGTGCGGGCAACTTGGCCTTGAAATGCTGCGTCTACCTGTACAGCGGTGTCAACTCAGTACCCTTTTTGATTGATCAACCTAGCTATATTCTGGCAATCATTGCATCTCCGTAAATCGAACTCTGAAGCCACGTGTGAACCCGCGG
>JBBPLG010000952.1:0-11573 GCA_038089695.1 Xanthoconium separans | reverse complement strand
CCGTGTTAGCAAGAAAATCGTTTCCTGCCGCATTGGCCTTTGCACCATCGGCGACGTAGTCGTAAAACAGGGCCGCCGACGTATTCAGAGTGGCCGGCGACACAACCTCGTGGATGGCTGGCTATAGAAGGTGAAGGACGTCCAGTTAGCTAGCGACCGTAGTAGACCAGCTTGGAACAATTACCCCAAAGACCTGCATGAATGTTGTCAATAACAGCATCGTACGAAACATGGAAACACACATATGGAGGATGGAGAACGACTAGATCCCACTTGATGCGTGACTTGTTTTCCGACTTGTTCACTAATTCCCAGGCAGCTGTGGGGATCAATGGTCGTCACGGGTCATGACCAGAAAAAACAACGCTGCTTACATCTTTCTGCGAGTACCTTTGATGCATCGTATTTCGCCTTGTTCGGGGCTTCATTTTTCTTTCCTTTGTCTTCGTACTTTTTGAGAATCTCAAGAGATTGGTCGTTCCAGTCTGCCTCCGTGAACTTCGTGGGGGTTACAACGTCGTGGATAATTGCGGCCCCGGACGAAGTGATCACGACACGTTTCACTTTGGTCTCGCTGTGTCAGCGCCAATGGATGTTGTTTAGTCTCGATCAGTACACGATAAACGAACGACCCGTACCTGTCCTTCAGAATGCTCTTCAGAATCCCAGCCGTACCGTTGACGGCAGGCTTAATCAGTTCTACGAAAGGCATGAGCGTGCGTGTGTAGCGATCGTCTGAGCGACTCACCGTCAGGATCGACCGCATGGAAATGGGCTGGCGACGCTGTGTGTTCGACAGCATCCACACCTTTAACTGCTTCGTCGAATGCGCCGTCCTAAGTGACCGAACCTCATGAGCAAATTCCATTGCACCACCACGTTCGACATACCTGGGCAATGTCCTCCACGACGACCACTTCGAATCGATCACCATACCGAGCAAACTGCTTTTCGAGGAAATCCCCCTTGGCGACCGATCTTGCCGTACCTCGAACAGCATACCCTCGGTCGAGCAGCGTCTGCACGACCCACGAGGCAACGTACCCCGTTGCACCTGAGACGAGAACTTTGGCTGGCGGTTGAACAACAGGCATTCGAGCCTCTACTTGGCAACTGCAGGATGATTGAGATTGGGCACGAAGTGAGTCTTTGAGTTTGAGAGAGAGGTTGTATGAGTTTGAAATGATCTTGCTTGGTGCCCACCCGCTGCAGTTTTTATATGCAGTGGGTATGACATCATAGCTGAAGTAGTCAATCGATGAATAATACCTGGAGATTTCAATTTGTCACCGGCCCCGTTGGTAAGTCATTCTGCTTACCGCTGTTTTTACTATCACCTGCCGCTATCAGAGCAGAGAGAAACAGGCTGCAAGCAGTTGATGGGTCACCGTTGGTTGACTTTGTGACAATATGTTGTCAGCAGGAAGCTGAGCGAACAAGCTTACTCAGTATGCATTACGAGACTATATGTTAGGAAATCCTACATTTTCTGTGCATCGCATGCATTGCTGTCACTGAACAATAACGCGCGCTCATTATGAGACAATGTTAACGTGATCTTGCCGCCCAACCAAGTCGCCACCGGGTCTCTCGCTCCAGGTCTCTAGCGATCCAGTCGATGCCTCGTTGAAGTCCCTCCGACGAAATCCTCGATAGAGCCGATCCACGCGCCGACAGACCGTGACCTCACGTATCAAAAGCTCTTTCGCACTCGCTCCCATTCTACGTCGCCACTGCCATCTCGTACCGCGGGGACGGCGTGTTCGACCCCCATAACCCTGCTCGTCGATGAAGACTCTGAATCGGCGTGGAAAGCGCTCGCACTATACGTGCATACATACCCTACAACAAGTAGTAGGTACATCATGGGGACATGCAACCTACATGAAAAACAAAGAGAGCAAGAATCTCGAACTGTCTCAACAATCAAATGCGTGCAAGGATAAAAATTTAAAGATATAGCTAGGACAATTGAGCACCTGGACCCGTTCCTGGCGCGTCGCATACAACATGATGAACGGGTGTCCCTCGGCCTTTTTCTTGGCCACCACCTCGCGCAGTTGAACCGCGTACGCCGTTTGTAGCGCCGGCATGGACACCACAATTGTCTTCCACACGTCTTCGTCGTGAAGCCAGTTCGAGCTTCTCACCAGGGTATCGAATACCACACTGGGCACGTCGATCGCGAGCATCGGCATACCATTGGTGATCGCCGCCTTGAGCTGCGCACCGCGTTCAAAAGCTGAGGTGGAGATGTTTCAGACGCAACATATCGGAGCAAATTGGGGGGCTCATGCGTACCTCTATCGAGCAAGATTTATTTCACCTGCTTTCGCTGCTTCTTGGTATCGATGGGGAGTAGGAGTTGAACATCCCTGCTCGACACATCCTTACCGCTGGAACTGGCAGGTATGGCACTGGGGTAGCTGATCGTTCCCGACGTGGACGAATCGATGCGCTTCTGTTCAGCAATTTGCTGATGCAACCAACCGACGAGGTCTTGCCGAGAAACTAGACACACATCTCAGAAAACACGCACGACGAATGCTGTAGAGTGTCTCACTTTCGTACTCCGTCCCTCTGAGAACGCTCTTGACCTTGAACGCCACTTGCTCGCGGCGAAGCGTGCGCGGTCTCGGATATAATGCAAAACTAGGTAAATACTTCAGTTCGTCATCGATACATTACAGAGCAAATCAATAACTTACAGGATTCCTTCGCGAGCACAGCGGTCGACATGACTTTCGTTCTCGGCTTCGGCCAGCGTCGTGTCGTACATGATATCCAACATTCGTTCATCTGCCTCAAATCTTGCGGCACTGATATTATTCTGCCAGAGCAGGGCCGCAACTTCGAGTCTATCTTGAAGGTAACCAGGCTGATACGACATCACGTACACATCGCATCTACGAGGACTCCAGAAACCAAAGGATCGCTGTTCCTTTACCAGGGCCTTCACCGAGGTACTTTGGAAAGCTGCGAGAGCAACGGCGATCTTATCAAAAGCTATCTGAACGGCGAACGCACAGATCGGGTCACTTTGGGGTTTGGCGGTAGAGTACTGAGCGATCAACTTGTCATATCTGTACCAGCGCGGTAAGGCCGGGCGTGCCCAAGTAGACAAAAGAATAAATCCACGTACCGACCAGCAGCTACAAGGACGTCCTGACGTCTCGTACGTCGCACGACTTCCAGGCGAAGTCCATCATTGAAATGGGCATGGTGTGTGGCCCACATCAGAGGACGAAAATATATCGTACCAGTAAATCCGGCAGACGCGGCGAATTGAATACTCTGTTTAATCTCTTCTACGGCTGGTCTCATGATAGCGAGTAAGGAGGGCGAAATTCTCTCGAGTCTGGTCAGCAATCCGTCGATGTCTTCGTCGATTTCGGCAAAGATCTCCAATTCGTCCGTGGTGCTCCGAAGGAGTCCTTTCTTTAGCAAAGCTGCCCGTTTTTGGGAAGAGGATGATTTAGATTGATTCATGATATCCATGACAGATGGTCGTAGGTCATCTGGGATTCGGCTGAGGGCTAGCTCAACAACTAGAACAAAATCAGACAGAAAAACGAAAGTCAAAAATCGATTCTCACTTCTGGAATGAGAAATATGTATCTCATAACTTTGGGCGAGGTTCGGGAAGCTCCGAAGACAATGATTGATGAGAAGTATTAGCTCGGCCCCAGCTGCGATGATGCCATTCTTCAGGTCCGGGGTGATGATATCGAGAATGGCTGCCTTCACGATCTTTGGATGGCCAGGAATGGCGCTGCAAAATTGATGTGTCAGGGTAGAGGATTTGCAACAAGAGAATGAGATCAACTTACTTGGGACGATAGGTGTTCATGATATGGAATCGTTTGATCCGTTTCACGCCGTTCCTAGCAGCGAGCCTCGCAAAAGGTATCAATGCTTGATTGGGCAAGAAGACAACATCCCCATGTCGGTCAATGAACGTAGCCCGAGGTTCGTTCTCGTCCGGATTCGTGGACGGAGCGAACAGAGGGGGTTCCATATCCACTGCTCCATGAAGACGAAAAATGGCCTTCAGCCTGTCTTCCACGATGGTATTCAGGTTGGCGGGTTCGGGAATATCGGCCTCGAGGTCGTAAAGGAGATTCCTCGTCTGACTAGCCTGACTAGCTGGTCGTTTGAAAAGCACCGAGAGGAGACTCTGGTAATGCGTCGAATCAGACGCGGCTGCGCAGAGAAGAGAAGGTCAGACAAAAAGCGATCCAGTCCGTCGTAGGACCTACATATCATTCTCAGTGCTTCCTTGAAGTACTCGTCTTCTACCCTCGGCGGCAGCAATGAACTTTGTGAGAGCTCTAGGGCACTGGGGCGCTTTGCAGGATCATGGCGGAGAAGCCAAGATATGACTAAGGGATGTGAGACAAGAACCATTAATCCATATGATGACGCCTACTTTCTTTCTGTCTCGTCCGATGTGCTTCCCAATCACGAGGAAAGTAAACCTCGGGCTTACGTAGATCTTCAATGACGGCAATACGCTCCGCCCCAGTAGAAAAAGGGTAGTTCATCTCAAAGAACACTATCTAGAGGGGTTTAGTAATTAACCATTTCGATGGAATTTAAACTTACTCCTAGACTATACATATCGGCCTTGTTATGATTTCTGGGGCCCTTTTTCCGTGACGAAACCTCGGGGGCGATATACAACTTTGTTCCTACCTCTGGATCGGAGTCAGCAGAGATTAGCGTGAACAATGACGCACTTGCCTAATGTGAGCTCCGCGTCTGAATGAGTCATCTCCGGCGATAGGTCCGAAGGATCGACGGCCGCAAGGCTCGATGTAGCTAAACCAAAATCTCCGACTGTCGAAGAGAGTGAGTCGATGTTTTCTAGGTTCGCCCATTTGATCAATTACCTTTGCAATCACCATTTCCGTCTGCATACCAATTGAGAAAACAGGGAAAGGAAACATTTCAAGAAAAAAAAAATCTTACCGATAAAGATGTTGGTCAACTTGATGTCTCTGTGCAGCTGAGCGGGCAGGAGGATCAATAGCGAGCACGATGGTTTTGAAAAGAAACGACTGACAATTCCCATGCTGCCCATGTGCACGAGTGCCTCCAAAATTTGGTTGAAGAGACGCCAGGCTTCTTCCTCCGATAATCCCTCGGCCACCCTCTTGAAAAAAGAGAAATTAACTGACATGAGAATACGACGTATACCTCGTACTCACTTCCTTCAAAGTCTGGCGTTCTACGAACTCCTGGATGCGGATACGATATGATTCATAGGTCAAGATATGAAAGCGAAGGAACACACCATCTGGATGTATAAAATCCTCGGCAGAACTGGTGGTCTCACATCGACGTCCTCTTGATACTCCGACGTGAAGAGGTGCGCAAAGCCGTCATCGCTGTCATCTTCATCCTCGTCTTTCTCGTCTTTCACGTCCGACCTAGTAAAGTGGATACTCGGGAATGACGATCTGCTACCTGAACCTCCGTAATCGTCCAAGTCGTTCAAATCGATGCTGAATGGATCCGATTTCTCTCGCCATTCAAACGAATGAGGAACGGAGGTCATGTTCCCTTCTGTACCCGAGTCAGAAGCAGTGTCAGAGCCGGAGGAGGGGCCGGAGGTGACGACTTCGACTGTCTCGACCCACGTTGTATAATACCTTACAATGAAGCGGTGAGACAGCCTGCTCAACGCATTTACTTCGCGGAAGATCCGAGTGTCGCTCTGATCGGTGCGAAGGCGAATCTTCTTCACTGTAGTCCTCGATGAGCATACAGATGAGAGGTAGCGCTCAGATGCATACCGGCGTATATTCGCGAGTCAATCCTATTGCGGGCTTTCACAACTGATCCGAACGCGCCTCTCCCCTACAGTTCGTCAGAGTGAATCCACACGATTCAAGAACTCGGTCTCGTACCAGCAGCTCCAGCTCTTCCCAATCTTCCTTCCATCTACTCGCTTGTCTTGTACTAGGAGGAGTACGGAAATAGTCTTTCTCTGGTGAAGTTCCATGATTATTCCCATTTCCTATCGGTGTCCCCGGACCGGCTGGTAAAATCGAAGGAGTATTGGTACGTGTCTGGACTGTAAGGGAAATCGAGGCGAGATCTGCAAGAAGACTCAGACAGGAGACCTGAGATTTTCTGCTCGAAGAGAGCATGTTCAATCCGGTGACCTGCAAGGTAGGTGATATGGATGCTGTCGGTCGTTCATTTCTGGAGTTATATCTGTCAACGGCAAATACACATACCAGCTTGGAGAGCTTCGCGTGGGTCACTGAACTTGTACATCACGCCTTGTCCATGAAGCATCTGCAGGAATACGACTCCGATACTATGTATATCACGTCCCCTCGTGTACGACAAGGGGGAGTCAAGGACTTCTTTTGACAACCTAGGGTGAAGATTAGAAACGCGCGCCAAAGAACTAACCCATTCGTACCAGGGTTCCGGAACTAAATAATCGTCGCTGATGACTGGTGAACCCAAGGAGAGAGGGTTCGACCGGTGTAGGTCTTTCAATCGAGCATGGTAACCCACTTTTCCGACCTTGACAACCTTGGTATGGCTCTTGTTCTCCCGAGTTGCAAGGAAAATGCACGTAGTATCAAGGCCTATACAAGATACATGCTCCAGTTCAGATGATTTATGGGACCAGACTTACTTCGATGGACAAGATCGCTCGAGTGAACTGCATTCAACGCAGACAGTATCTGGGCAAGATAATCCTATGCATACAGTAATGGTCAGTACACCAATTACAACAAAAGCGTGGGTACATCTCACGGAAGCCCTATCTTCTCGTAGGCTGTCGCAATCCTCTAATACATCTTGCAAGGTAAGAGCAGGGCGCTGTTCGGACAAGATCGCCAGCCGCGGGGAGCCAATGTGAGGAAACGAAAGTTTGACAGCAAGGACGCTCAACAAATTTGGGTGGTGGACTTTCATAAGACGTCGGATCTCGGCCTCAAGCTGGGCGAGCTTCCTCTTGCCTGAATTGTATTGGTCAGGGAAACAGGAGACAGGGATAAGGATCAGGATGGTTACCTTGAGAACTGACATAGTAGTCAGAGTGAAACTCGATGGTGTGGACTTCGAGAGGAAGTGTGGCGTTGACATCGTCACACAAAGGATCAGCGAGATATGTCACCCCCAGACATTCTACAATGCTGATTGAACAACTAGCATACATAAAATAATAAATAGATAAACCAACCTTTACGAGGATGGAACATCTTCACGGCAGTAAAGCGTATTCCCCTGAATTCTATCTCGGCAGGGAATGATTCCGTCAAAGTGTCGCCGATGGACGGCATTTCAGTGGCATCGGACTGCGCTCTTCGACGAGCTGCCTTATATTGCATTTCCTTCGCAATGAGATGTTTCTGCGCATCGGCTTGAAGCTGCTCCTGAAGTTCCTCAGCAACCCTGGCTGCAAGCTCAGACTGACGCTCAGCCTCGGCCTCCTCTCTTTCTCGTCGTTCCTAGTACAAAACCTTGAGAACTATTGTAACCGGTAAGCGTATAAAACTGAGCCTACGCGCTCTTCCTGAGTTGCACGTTTTGTCATCTCCGTGGCTAGCGAACCAGATGCCTCACTTGGAGGCTGAACCCGATCAGCTATCCATTCCTGAGCCGTCGTGATGATCTGAGGATCTTTGTATGTTCGTTTCAGCCAAATCGGCAGATATCGGAGGTACGAACCTGAAACACCATCTCTGACCCTCGCAACTTCTGAGCTTCGGCATGGATAACCTTGGATAATGCCACTTCGACATCATGACTAATGCCGCGAATCGGCTTCTGGACCGTGAACGCGGGCGTGGCGAGGGTGGGGTAGGTTTTCGGGAATCTATTTCCTAGGTCAATGATGACGCCGGGAGATGGGTGAAGAGAGACTACTTGGTGTGAAGGTGAAAGTACACCTTGGGTGCGTGTATCGGGTCTGGGTGAACAACTTTAATGATGAATTCGGGCAACCTAGCGGCAGCCTAGGAAGGATCAGAAAACTTGTGCGAGCGAGATGCAACGACGTCGACGCACCTTCCATGCCTTCGGGGGCGGGGGTTCGAAGAAATCTTGATCATAGATAGACTTTAGGGCAGTTATTTCGAGTTGTTGCAATTCTTCAGTGGTTTCCATTGTTGCCGCGATGATACCGTAAAAGTTGTCGTCGTGATCGCGATGAAGACAGAGAAGTAACGCGTTGCTTGAGACGTTTGAGGGTCCACTAGGACCTCAGTGGCTCAAGCGGACATGACCGTCACTCGGCGAGAAATTGTTGTGCTATAAACTGATTTGAATGAATAACAACAAAGAAACGTCGACTCAAACCGAGCCACTTCCAGTCACCGATCGTTTGACCTTGTTTGGCAACGCCTTTGGATCCTAACATGTATAAACAACTCACAATACCGTGTCGCGACAAACAAAATCGCGCTGCATGCGCAAGTATCCACGTCGCCCCCAAGCACCCTCTTATTCCTAGGCAGACCGCCGGGAGCTCTGTCGTTTAACTCCTTGAGAGTCCTTCTCGAATGACCATGACCCTCCACTCAATCATCGTGCAGACGATGGAACACGTAGCCAGCCCCACCAGATTCTGATGTTATGAAAGGTGGGTTGGTGGTGAGACGATTGCATATCTTTCGGTGGGTAGCCTCATTTGATGGCTGGCCTACTTGGTCGCGAGATGTGCAGGTGTGTTACGTACTGTACGTCTTATAAAGTGTTTACACGCTCTTACATTACTTTTTAGAATACAACGCCGTTACGAGGGGCTTCCATTTGGGTATGTACTTGCATCCACCCGACCCATCCAACATGCGATACTCTCACCAACGTCTGCACCAGCAACCTGCTACGCAAAGCTCACGCAGCCAAGTATACCCGCCCTGGCAGACCCCTCCATGATGACGCTCCCCCACGTGATCAGCCACCCCATCGTCCAAATCCAACCCCACACGCCGCCAACGCGCTTCCCCGTTACGCCCCGAAACGCCCGCTCGACCAGTACACCCGGCGCCATCATCCCAAATCCGACCAGCATCCACCCGAAATGCGTCCGACTGTCGATCGTGACCATCGCGATGTGGTGCAGGACAGCTGAGGCCAGGAACGCCCCGAGGACAGTGCCCGGCGTGCGTCCGAAGACCAGAACAAGCGGGTATCCACCCAGGACGAGGAACGTGCGGCGCAGGAACTGGTGCCATCGCCGGCCCCAAAAGTCGCTCAGGGACGTCGCGCACCACGGGGCGTCGAATATCGGCGGCCATTGAGCGGGGTCTTGTCTGAGGACGAGCACGCCGAGCAGCGTGGTTAGGTCATAGCCCGTCTGTAGGACGGCGTACATCGACAAGGTCGATAAGACGGTGATCGTGCTCGCGCGGAGACATTGTGCGGGGAAGGTGAGGGATGGATCAAAGAGGGTCGATACCACTGGGCCAGCGATGGGCGTTATCTGCCAAGCTATGATCGTCTGCAGGGCGCCGCACATCAAGCCGTGTGTCGCCGCAGAAAAGAGGGTATGAAGGGCGAATGGGGTGCGACCCATCGGACGTGTTTCGAGTGGAACATATAATCCATGAGACCATTCCCAGCCGTGTCCACGAAAGTTTGAGATGAGATCAAACGCGTCCATGATGGCCGACGGAGTGGTGTTTGCAGGACGGAGATGTCGCACGAGTGGCTCTTTCATCAAGCTCCACTCGAACGTACGGAGAGCGACGGAAAACATCAGGACCTAGGAGGGCAATCTGTAGTATGAGTCTGTCTGGGCCAAAGGTACTTACCACAAGAAGGATGTTGAAGAATTTGAGCTCGGTCTTCCCGAGCGATGCGTCCACGGATAGTGCTGCACGCAACGCTAACAAGGCAGTGGGAAGCCATGATGCGATTCGGACAGCACGCATATGGCCACGGGGCGTGACGACCAACAGCGCTACTGCAAAGTGGCAAATCACGGGAGGGATGACATATGTTGCACATGCGAGGCCATTGATAGTGACTTTTGTTGGTGGAGGACAGAGAGCGTTCCAAAGCGCCAGCACAGCGGAGGCAGAGGTAGGGGCACCAAAGGTCATATGGTTAATGTCCTGTACCGGTGTACATCAATTTGAATTTATACATGCCTTTGCCACCCATTTGCGCTAGTGAACCGTATCGCTGAGGTGGTTTGTAAGATCATTGATGCATTGATGGTCAAACCAACGGTTTCCTCCGCATTTCCAACAGGGGTGAGTGGGAGCCAGCCCTTCACATGAACCGGACGGCACAGGGTCTCGCTGGAACTTGATATGAATTATGTACATACATAACTGGATCCCAAGGTTCCCAACACGATGCTGGGTTGATATTAAGGGCATACGTCAAGTCAGTCGGAAATTACTTACATTGACGAGCGATCGTGACCTCCAAGACTCGCTTACAATACAAATATTCGCGTCGTCGAATGCCATAGTACATCACTATACATATCGAAACGCGTGGTATGTAGCAGAGTGTCCGTTCCTCGACGTCATCTTCCAGCCAATAATCGACGGAGATCTGGATCGGGAACATGCTATCGGGCGAACGCGCGCAGGTAGACATTTCTGCGCGCGCATGGCCCTCCGTGATCACGTTGCCCTAGAGGACGAGCCACGACATTGTCCAGATCCGGGCACCCACGTCAACCGGTGACATGCCTGCTGGGCAAGGATGCCAGGCACCATCATTCCGAACCTGACTAGCATCCACCACGGTTCCGTTTCGCTGTTGCCCGTCGCGGCATCAGGGCGTGGTGCAGACGGGGGAGGAGCCAATGACGATGCCAGGTCGACCGAGGATGAAGAAGAGCAGATAACCACCTAGGACGAAGAACTTGCGGCGCGGTAGCTGGTGCCACCGGCAGCCTGAAGGAGGCCACGTACCATGGGGAATCGAATACGAGGAGCCATTGAGCAGGGTCTTGTCCGACGATGAGGCATGCATGGTATGTGCACACGTTCGGTGAGGTATAGCCATGCAAGCCCTTTCAACGAAGAGTATCCATTCTCATCGACCTAATAGCAGACCACGCATTGTCTGGCTCGAGTTTTGAAGCTTGAAGTATCGGTATAGCCAGACAAACATAAAACTTACATAGAGGACTGTCTTTAGGGTAGCTCTAAACCACTTATCAGAACATTCACGATGAGTGAGAGCTTCGTGCTGGACGGCATAGGAGAGAATAGGGGCCACTTATGTAAGGTAGCCTTTTGTCCACCTTAAACTTTTCAGCTTGTTGATATCGGACGTTCACATCATGGCTGCGACTGAGATCCAAGTCTTCGTAATGCTCCCTGATAACCCTGCTGCTGATCCCGAGCATTCCGCTTGGAGCTGGATTCATTGCCTTACATTCCCGCTCGACACCCTCAATAAACTTCAATTCACATCAAACCCGTACAAGTGGATTCGTTTCGCCACCGGAGTTGTCGTCGGCGCACAGGGTCATCTTTCGCTCAGTCGTGATTCACCACAAGATGTCATCGAATACAACGATGAACTCCCATCCGCGAACACCACTCTCTTCTATCACATTAATGACGACGAGAAAC
>JBBPLG010000951.1:0-11577 GCA_038089695.1 Xanthoconium separans | reverse complement strand
TTGAAGAACAAGATTTATGACATTCCCTTGATCCTTGATATGAACTGTATTAAGTATGTTTACGCTTGCAACCTCGATGATCATCATCACATGGACGTCATTGGAGAAAATCCGCTGAACCAGTAGCAATCCACTCTAAACTTCAGTGCAGCTTGCAATGGCGAAAAATTCTATCAGGTATGTATTCCTCATTCATCCACTGCCTGAACTATACATATCCTTTGGACAGTGCTCTATAGAGGATAGGGAAGAGCATAAACGGGAGCAGATGGGCAAGAGCTCGACTTACGGTAGGGCGTGAGGAGCAACCCCCTGGGTGTAGAGGTAGCCGACAACGTCATGCCCAGCAAGTAGGAGGGCAATATGGCTGGGCAATGCGGGCATGGTGGCACATGAATGGGTGTCAGGTATGCGGCAGCTCGACTTTAGGACGTCAGGGAGGAGGTGGGTGAGTAGAGCACTAGGATTGGTATTAGGTGCACGGCAGCCTTGATGAAGAAGGATACAAGGTGCGCAGCAGCCTCGACCTGAGAACGTCAGAGAGGAGAGAAGGAGAGTGCATGACTAGGGTCATAGGATGCAACCTCAACCCGCCCCACACTGAAATGGGCGAGGACGAGCGAGGTGGTGGCGGTAGGAGACTGGGGACGGCAATCGTCGTGCATGTTGCAGTGGCATGGTGGCATCGGCATCATCACCACCGTTGTGGTCAACTCATCGCGGGGTGGGGAAGGGTTTCATTTCATTATTGCAGCGTCGAGTTGACCATGGCGATGAGTCGTGTCATCGTCGTGATCGCTATGTGTGGTGGGGACAGCGACCAACAGGCATATCATACTACCCACCTGTCGTGTATGTGTCGTCAACATCCTGGTCACCGGGCCAGCGCGGGCAGCAAGTTGATTCCGGTTCATATGCTGACTAAGCAGCTCAACCTGAGGGAGAAGGAGAGTGTGAACCACGGGGAACCAGGCAGTGCGGGAGAGGCTGTATGTGCACCCGAAGATCAGGCCCAGGGTCGGACTCCATAAACGATACAGTCCGCAATGGGACAGATAAAATTGGGTCGTCAGGGACGCTGCTACACCTTCCAAGGCTGTTTAGGGGAGGGACTAGGGGAACTCCTGGTCAGTCAAACGGTATGACCCAAGTGAAGGAACAAAGATCAATCTGATTACATCAGCGATCATCTCCCACGGGGCCAGCCGTCTCGTGGCGGCGATGCGTACACGTCCGAGTAAGTTACGTGGCTACATTGAGCTTACCCTCGTTTCACGACGACAATAACCATGCCGCATGCCCTTTCGCCACTCAACTCGCCCTCGACGCAATGCGCGACGACGCGAATCAAATGGTACATACAACCACCAGACGATGAGGACACGATCGACGTCCTGCGACTTGCGATCCTCCCACCGGTCGGTACTCGTGGCATCCTTATTGGACGCCCCTCCCGGTTTCGTCACTCAACTGCCAACACCGGAGGCGCTGGCAAGTTCGTACCATGTCGGAGTAGCGTCAAGTTGAGTTCAATCACCCCTTGATTTCGTGGCGTTTCGTATTCAGTTCGTATGGAGCATCAATCATTATGTATGTATAAATACTGCCAAGATTCAGTTGAATGTTTCAGATTCACTTGGCCAACGCGAGGTGGTGGGATGAATGGGGATAGCATACGAGACAATCAGAAATCTGGCTTCTAAAGATGACGGACGGCGTACGATTTCAGCGTAAAAAAAACTCCATGAATCTAGGGGTATCGTTCCACACGTTCAGCTAGCGTAACGACTGGCATTTCGGATCCTTTCGCCGTATCGCCATAAAACCCACGGACTGATGATCAAGGGATGTCAGTCACGAAACTCGTTCGAAACGAAAAGAGTGACTTACGCTGGACAACCGATAACGATGGCCGCCACGGCGAGCACCGTGTTCCCCTTGCCGAATCCTAGCGCAGAGTACATCGCTGGGGCGAATAGAGGAAACCCGCATCCTGCCAATGAACGCAGACACGACACAGCCGCCAATGCTGTCCCGACAAACACGTAAGTAACCTCATGCCGGTATATCGACAGACAAACGCACCCGACGCAGCGTAGAGGGTAAACGCATCGACGACATACGTCTGAAGACACTGAAAGTTGAGAACGACACCCGCACCTACAAGCACGATACCCTATTTCAATACGCACCAAGCGTGAGTGAAACCAGTAATTTCGAGCGTGCGAGTACGCACAACGTCCGGCCCTATCCAGTGCGTGTGCGCCTCCACAGTCCATCCCGCGATGAGCAACCCCATAGGAATTAAGATCGTACTGACGAACATGCTGGCTATTACCGACAGTAAAATGAGCTAAACCAGGAGGAACATGGGGGAAAGCACAAACGCAATCTAAACTCCGGTCTCCCAACACCGTCGTTCTTATTTTTGAAGTATATGTAGATCTTGTCCACTGATCTAGCGTTCAACTCAGAGGCTGTCGCGAGACCAATCCCAAGTGCCAAATAATGTAACCCGGCTATGCCGACAGGTTGTTTATATACTCCCTCGAAAATGGAAGGCATGGTCGTCAGAAAGACTGAGAATGATTGGGATTTACTAGAGATTGAGCGCGACATTGAATCACTCACGGTACATTAATCCGTAGAGGTATGCCATGTATACGCCTAGTAGCTGGATGATAGGCTCTTGCACGGAGAGTGCAAATGGCCGAATGAGCGATTTAGTCATGAATGCCCGCCAGCTAACAGTCATTAGACATGAGAGTACGATCCCCAGGCCGCATCACACTCACGAACGATTTTGTTTCCCGTAAAATATTGTTCGTACTTCCCTGTGAGATGCGTTTTCCACGTCCATCGATCGTCTTATTGCCTTTGCTTTCCGCTCCAAGAGTATAGGCGCATAAGCTAAGAGAACTTCGTGAGTAATACATCGCAGAGTCACGGACTAATTGCACTGACTTTCTTGGAGGAAGAACAAGCCCAATACTTGGACAAGAGCATCAGCGATCGTTGTCGACCAAAACTAGAACAAAAGCAGGTTATCAAATCACAAACAGCGTCGACTGCGGTATACGTACCACCCATCTCCATGTCGAGCGCTCTGCAATCCTACAAATATCGTCAGACATCTGGCATAGTAGAGGAGGTGAAGAGACTAACCAAGCACCCGCGAGTGGACCAATAACAGGACCAAGCAGTGGCGCTAGCGAATACAAAGCAATTGCCTTACCACGCTCTTCTGGATGCCAACAATCACCGAGGACACCCCCACCGATCTGGAGCGGTCTGTTAAATAAATTCAACAAGAATCATATATATTGCATACCGAGAGAGGAGCACTACCACCTATTCCAGCGAGGAAACGGAACCCCAGCAATTGTGATTCATTCTGTGCGAAGCCGCATGCGAGATTCCACACTGGATGACAGTGAGCTCGACGCGACAGAATAAATAATGATGTCGCATACCAAGATACCACAAGTTTGCGAGTTGGAGCACTCGGGATCGCCCAAAAATCTCGCTCAACGGCCCAAGAAATAAAGGACCGATAGCTACCCATTCGCGGTGAGATTGGATCCAAAATATGGCACAAAGGCTGACTTGCCATAAGCAAGCACAAAGATTGACGTGGTAAATGCAATGATTGCACTGCTATGTATTCCAAGATTGGCAGCTAGTTGTTTTGTGGCCGGGGCAATCATGGAAGATGAAACAGGGGAGATGAAAGTGAACCCTGACACAACGGCCGTCGCAGCCCACTTTCGCCTAAAACTCCAGCTTCACAAAACGTGAGAACCAGCAGGAAGGACGCGTGTTTTCAAGCTCACTTTTTTGGATTATTGGGATCATCTGGACCATCCCAGTCGACCACAAGGATGTTAGGATCAGCTCCATCCGCTTTGTCATCTGGGCTGAAAGGTGAAGATGTATCTGGTGCAATATCTATGTCGTGTGATGCTTCCGGCAGCTTATTCTCTTGATAGAGAGTCGGGGTAGGAGATATACCGTGTCCTTCTGCATTATTTACTCTGCAGAGGCGAGTGTTCGTCATCGTAACTCCGGAATTTGTGGAATGGTTGGAGGCGAATCGACTCGTGGTCGCTGGACCACTTTAAGTAGTAGGGCCCGGAGTGACAATATTGAAGCTCGGCTGTCAACTGATATAGTATCGCCTCTGCCGTAATCGGGCCGCGTAACCTCAACGGCTGGACTCATGGTTAGATACAAACGAGGATTCGAAGAGTTCTGAATCAAGTTGCCGCGTACCTCAATTTGCATGCATAGTCTTGTGTACAACGTGTCAGTGCTGCTGTCGCTGACAGATATTATGATATACCACCAAGGAAATACTCGCCAAATGTTCATAATCATATTGGTGTCTTCAATCTTCAAGGCTGCGGCTGCTGTCATGAGTTCCATTGTGATATTCGGCCGTGCAGTTTCGGCTTTATCGGTTCACCCCTCGGAGTCCTTGCTTGTTACGCATTGTGACTTCAGCTGTATGAGTCATTAGATCCACCTTTGTCGGCCTCGATTTAATGTGGTAGCCGTGCGCCGCCCACGCTCGCTCGAGGTGTTCGACCTGATATGCGACGACACGTCCCGTCTCTCACTAATCCCTTGAACCGCGTGCGACGCAGTGGAAATGAGTGAGGTCCAGCTCTGCCAACGCACCAGAACGCGGGGAGGAGGTATTTGCAGAGAATCTCATCACGTCGCCGTTGTCAACTAAAAAGCGATTCGACCGCGATTCGACCGCTTCCCAAAATGAATCGTGGTGAGACGAGAGCGGAAGTACACTACACGACCGTGTTCAATAAGCTTACCATATTTGGACTACCCATTGAACGAGGCGGCTTCTCGTTCACAAGAAGTTTGGTACCACTCATGTAAGATATTATTCCACACCCCATCTATTCACCCTTACTTGGGTAGATTCTATATTGTAGTCTGTACCCAACAAGCAGGGAAATAAGCTTGCTAGAGCGGAGTGCGAAAAACAGGATTGGCTTATGTAATGGAATGGACCATACAGGTTCCGGCCTGCTTGAAGTTGCAACCCCGCTGTCCGGCTCGCCACAACCCTTTTGATGAATCTGCCAGCCGTGTCATTGATCTTTTGTCAGATGCCGAGGGGAGACAAAGACAGAAATGCGCGTCCCATCGGCATATTACGCACTTTTGAAAACTCTGCGATGTCACCCAAAAAACACACCCACGCTGACGTCAGAAGTAGTATATAAATACACTCACAGAAACAGAGGGCAGACATCCAATTCGCTCCGTCAGGATTCAGCATGTCTCTCTGTGATAAGTGTATCTCAGGTAAGACCTCATTGGCCATCAGTGAATGGGATCTGATCATATAACGATAGGCGTTCGCCACGAGGGCACCCCAGAGGGTATGCGTATCACAATCACATGCTCGATCTCACCTCTGGTTTGTCTCAGGTAAAGTGGAAATCATCAACGGCGTCAGGACCTACGTCGCAACGCCCACTGGTGATTACGCCAAAGACAAGGCGATTTTATTTTTGACGGACGTCTTTGGTATCGACCTTCAAAACAATCTGGTATCTCGCACGGCTTCGTTGATTGACTCGTAGCTGACACGCAGAGAATCGTAGTTACTCGCAGACGACTTTGCCCGAAACGGGTTCAAGGTACATGACGTCCTTCCATAGCTTTGGCCGTGTGTCAAACCCCCCTCCCCAACAGGTCTACGCCATCGACTACTTAAACGGCGATCCAATCCCACTCGAAGCGTTAAATGTGAGCCTCGTCTTGACCCGCTCGCGTGCTATATATTGAATCGTTCCTTGCCTCGTCGACTCGGACAGCCTGGAACCACATTCGACTTTATGGGCTGGCTCGCTAAACACGACCAGAACGCTACTCGTCCATTCCTCAACAAAGTAATCGACACCCTCAAGGAACAGAACGTGACGCAGTTTGCGGCTACGGGCTACTGTTTTGGTGGTACGTTTCGGCACGTTGAGCGGGACGGTGTCTGCAGAGGATGATCTAATGTCCGACCCCATCAGCTCGCTATGCCTTTGATCTCGCGTTCGACAAGGTCATCAAGGTCGCTGCTGTTTCACACCCCTCGCTTCTCAAGATCCCCGACGACCTTCATGTCAGTCGTCGTCCTAGTCGTTGCCAGGGTGTATGGGCACCGATACTCACTCTGCTTCCATCTCGACAGACGTTCAAAAGGACGGAAATCCCGCTCCTAATCAACTCCTGCGAGACGGACCAAGGTTTCCCTGCCGAGTCCCAGAAGCAAGCGGATGACATTTTCGGTGGAGGAACCACGACGTCGCCGTTGTACCGGAGGGAATACTTTGCAGGCTGCGAGCACGGCTTTGCCGTCCGTGGAGACATGTCCAAACCTGAGGTCAAGGCTGGCAAGGAAGGCGCGTTCAAGGCGTCCGTCGAGCTCTTCTTGAAGCACCTGTAAACCTATCATTATACCTATATCGACGTCATGCCTGTGTGGCACCCGTGCCTGGAAGAATGTAGATGTTTGTACAGAACCGTCGCCTCGGTGTACATAAAGATGTTTCGGGCCTTTCGTGCTTGTCGTCCTCCTTTCATCCGGAGCATCCTGACCAACTGGACTGAGTGCCTTCCTCCAACTTGAGTACATGGGCGGCACTAGTACATATGGACAAGTTAGCTTATAACATTTCTTCCGCTATATACGATCTACATCTATTGTTCGCTGATTACTATCTATGCATACAAACAACATCACGAAAACGTTTATACAGTGCACGGTATCAAATGGAGTTGCCCGGCAACGTCGATGATAGCTTCGCGTCATCAGTGGTCATCAAAACACATCAGACTCCAATGGGGGCACTGCAGAGCGTGCCTCAAAGGGGTGATCATTCCATACATTCACCGGGCATAACGACTGGCATTTCGAATCCTTTCTCCGTAGTGCCAGAACACCCAGGGGCTGATGCCATGGGATATCAGCCGATACATTCACTCAAAATATTTGTAAAAAAAAAGGGAGACTTACGCAGGACAACCGATGACGATGGCTACCGCGGCGAGCACCGTGTCCCCCTTGCCGAATCCTAGCGCAGAGTACATCGCAGGGGCGAATAGAGGAAATCCGCATCCCGCCAGTGAACGCAGAAACGTCACAGCCGCCAGCGCTGTACCGACAAACACGAGTAAGCAAAATCATACCGGTCTATCGACGGACAACGCACCTGAGGCAGCGTAGAGGGTAAACGCATCGACGACGTATGTCTGAATACATTGAAAGTTGAGAATGACACCCGCACCCACAAGTGCGATACCCTATTTACGATACGGACCACTGAGCTTGAGCTAAATCAATAATTTCGAGCTTGCGAGTACTCACAACGTCGGGCGCTATCCAGTGCGCGTGCGCTTCAACGGTCCATCCAGTAATGAGCAACCCAATAGGAAGTAAGACCGTGCCGATGAACATGCTGGCTGTTACCGACACGGGAATGAGCTAATTCAGGGAGAATAGGGAGGGGGCACGGACGCAATCTAAACTCCGGTTTACCAACACCTTTATTTTTACCTTTGAGATACACGTAGATCCTGTCCAAGGTTCTCGCGTTAAGTTGCGAGGCTCCCGTGAGACCAATCCCAAGTGCGATATAATGCAACCCTGCTATGCCGACGGGTTGTTTATATACTCCTTCGAAAATGGAAGGCATAGTTGTCAGAAAGACTGAGATTGATTAGAAATTACTAGAGATTGAACGTCATTGAATCACTCACGGTACAGTAATCCGTAGAGGTATGCCATGTATATGCCTAGTAACTGAATGATAGGTTCTTGTCCGAAGAGTGCAAATGGCCGAATCAACGATGTAGTCACTATTGCTCGCCAACTAAATGTCGTTAGTGGTTAATCGTGATAGCACGATCCTCAGAGGACGTCACACTCACGAACGATCTTGCTTTCCATCAAATATTGTTCGTACTTCCCTGGGAGATGCTTTTTCCACATCCATCGATCGTCGTATTGCCTTGGCTTTCCTCTCCAAGAGTATAGGCGCATAAGCTAAGAAAATGTGTGATAAGCAATACATCGCAGAGTCGTGGGCTAATTGCACCGACTTTCTTGTAGGAAGAACAAGCCCAATATTTGAACAAGAGCATCAACGATGGTTGTCGCCCAAAACTGGAATGTAAATAGGTTATCAACATGCGGACAGTGTCGAGTACGGTGTACGTACTACCCATCTCCACGTCGAGCGCTCCGCAATCCTACAGACATTATCAGATATCTAGCATGGCAGAGGTTGAGTGGGAACTAACCAAGCACCCGTGAGGGGACCAATAACAGGACCGAGCAGTGGCGCTAGCGAATACAAAGCAACTGCCTTGCCACGTTCTTCTGGATTCCAACAATCACCGAGGACCCCTCCACCAATCTAGAGTCGGCCTGTTAAATACATTCAACAGAAATCGTACATATTGCATACCGAGAGAGGTGCGCTACCACCTATTCCGGAGAGGAAACGGAACCCCAGAAATTGTGATTTGTTCTGTGCGAAGCTACATGCAAGATTCCACACTGGATGACAGTGAGTTCGACGCGAAAGAGTAAACAGTGATGACACATACCAAGATACCACAAGTTTGCGAGTTGAAGCACTCGGGATCGCCCAAAAATTTCACTCAAGGGCCCGAGCAATAAAGGACCGATAGCTAACCCATTCAAGGTGAGATTCAATTCAAAATATGGCGCAAAAGGTCACCTGCCATAAGCAAGTACGAAGATTGACGTAGTAAATGCAATGATTGCACTATTATGTATTCCAAAATCGGCGGCGAGTTGATTGGTGGCCGGGGCAACCATGGCCGAAGAAACAGGGGAGATGAATGTGAACCCTGACACGATGGCCGTCGCAGCCCACTTTCGCCTGAAGCTCCAGCTTGGAAAATGCATGAGAACCAGCAGGTAGAACGCGCGTTTTAAATCTCACTTTTTTGGATTATTGGGATCATCTGGACCATCCCAGTCGACCACAAGGATGTCAGGATCATCTCCAACCACTTTTTCATTTGGGCTGAGACTCGGTGCAGAAGTATCTTGTGTTATATCGTGTGATGCTTCTGGCGGCTCATTCTCATGATGGAGAGTCGTGGTAGGAGAGAAAGCCTGGCCTTCTGCAGTATTCGCAGTACTGGGGTAACTGTTTGTCATCGGATCCGTCGAATGATTGGGCGGGAAAAGAAGACGGCGGAATTGACCATCGTCATTTGCAGCTGACACTCTATAAGTAGGGTGTGTTGCAACTAATGACAATGTGTCGATGACCACCCTCAGGTGTCAGCTGACCCGGTACACCGCTGTTTCCGCGCTCTGCCGTGATGCCGTGTAACCCAAACGGCCAAAGCTATAAGTAGTTCAGCCTAATAAATACAACCGCGGATTCAAGGACTTGCTCGTGTGCTTCCTCTTCTGTACACGTGTTGGAGAACTGAGGTTCCGTCCCTGACATGTACTAAGGCGATACATACGTCAAACGTTTAGAATATGACACTAGTAGTAGTGCTTTCAAGGGTGAAGCTTGAAGGGTGGGTACTCACTCCGCCGATGATCTCATTGTAATTTCGGCCGTATGAGTCATCAATGCGGCTTTATCGGTCGACCATCAATTCAAACAAATGCCACCACCTTCTGTATACTGGGAACGATCATTTTGTCCAAAGTCGATTTCCTCGTCTAACAGGGAATGATATCAAGTTGGATTGAGTCTTGACAAGGATTAGCTTTATGTAAGACAATGAACGCCCATCTGCATCAGGTCCCAGGAACTGATGTTCCTGGGAATGACGTATCCGTGCCAATGGGGCTCACGCGCTCACGCTTGGTGTTGTATGTAGTCCTCGAGTCCCGCCCAACGGCCCTCCTACCGCACTGAATCCATTCGAACAGCTGGTGGGTCGCAAGGATACTCACGCATGAGAGTCATTGCTAAGCACTGCGATGCATTACTCGGGCTACCCTTGTCCCTTATTCACGTCACCTACCAACTCATCCATCGAGGCTAGCCATTTTTGAACACCACAGTACGTTGATCTGTTTACCGATTGTGTGCCCCCGTGTAACCCCCGATTCATCTTGGTTAAGCCGACGTAGATAACTGTTATCCCACTTTATCACCTTCACTGAGGAAGATTCTATACACGCAAGGTACGACAATGCATCGAGGATGCTGGCCATTCCATACGTACATGACGATTGCTCTTCGTATTTCTTAGACATTGCTAGAGGATCCAGGAAATGCCGAAGGAAAAATGAAGGCAGTAGCAAAGGTGATTATCACACAGGGTGTCTTATCCGGTAAAGAGGGAGATGGTTGTAAGCGTGACGTCCTATCTCTGAGACAAGCTTGAAACGGCATCCACGATTTGGAACTGCGGACACCGGCAAGGTGGCGGAGTCCTGCATTTCATCCCGAGTACGTGACAAAAACGTATGTAGTTGACACGCAAGGGCCTTCCATGGAACGCACTCGGGAACCCTGGTGTGTATCTATCTTCAAAGTGAAACATTACGCCTCCCCTTACCTGTCACGACTCCACTTGCCAGAACTGCAGGTTGTCAAAGGTTACCCGGCGCACCCTTTATCCATTATTGGTCCCATGCTAAGATAACATTCCGAGAGTCGGGCACGAACTATACAGGTATTAGCAACACAGTAATTGCATGCTCGATGAAATGGAAGTGCTTGACCTGATCAGATAGTGTCTTTGCCAGCCTGAGACACTTCACTGGAAGGGCTGCTTGAAACTGACAAAAGAGGACTCCATGAAACGACGACTGTGTTGATAAGTTGCTCAGCAACTTCGAGTGTTTTGCTGTTTTCACCAATTTTAGTCTGATGCATGACTGCTTACCGGACCTGGAGAGCAAAAAAAGTTATGGCCAACGTGGGGATCGAACCCAAGACCTTCGCGTATCAAACGCTCCAAGAGTGTCGATAGGAGATAAGTATACACATATAAACACTCCCGAAACGATGTATTAGCACGACGCTCTAACCAACTGAGCTAGTCGGCCGTTAGGATCCCTACAAATCAACTCTATGAGTGGGCTGTCAAGGAACTGGCCCGAAACGCCAGGTGCATTAATGTGGGAACGAACTTAGATTGAAGCATCATCATCATCATCTCCTGCTTTCACGGACGGCGGCGATCTCTTGACGAAACGAATACCTCGTCACTCGGAACCTCAAAATGTCCGCTGAGAACCCGTTCTCGCTGTTTTCAGTGATTGGTTCGCCATCCGATGGGGCTGTTCAGGTTGTTTGTTGACAGGTAATTTACTTGAAATTACCTCTAGTTGCGCACTGCTTCCCTTCTACAGGAAAGCGATTAGTGTGCAACTCGGATCAAGCTCAATGTCATCGTACCGCCAAGCAGCCGAGAATGAGGAAGACCTAGGGCGACAGTGAGTGGTATATAATTTCTGTGTCTCCTTCTGCAAGAATCATTTCAGACGCCCCTAGTCATATTCCTTCCATACAGGAATGAATATCGTTTCTGTACTCGCACTCCTCG
>JBBPLG010000950.1:0-11585 GCA_038089695.1 Xanthoconium separans | reverse complement strand
AGTATCACCATTCATCTCATGTTACCTTTCTCCTCCTTATCAAGGTTTGCATTCTCATTTGTTGCCCTCGTAATGCTCATCTCCTTTAGGCGATCATCGTGTTCATGGCCGGAGACCACCCTGATGCGTTATCGCGCGTAGACGATCTCATAGCTACCGTCCGCTTGAATGATGTATGTTACATAGTCCAGGCACGTGTTCAACATGCTATCATGTATTGGATATCTCTATTGACAATTCCAAAAGGCGTACATGCATCTTCTGCTTGGAAACTCGCAGATGGAGAACAACCGTTGGGAGAGTGCAGTACTGTCATTTGAGCGTGCACAAGCGCGAATGCGAGACTACACCGGTCCACCTCTCTTTGCGATCTCATTGGTGAGTTTCTTAAAAGATGTGTTGCAACATAACTTCACCTTTTGCAACAGATAACCGGATGGAAATTTGATGATTTTGCCATGACGGTTCGTCAACGTCTCTGTGAAGCCTTATATGCATCTGGTCGCACAGAGGATGCAGTCAAGTATTTCCACGAACTAGAGTCTGAACTGGATGGGGGTGGTGAACATCTCGAATGGGTCCTCGGTGAATGGCTGCGCATCTTGTGTAATGGATTCACTTATATGTCTCTCTCAGATTTCAAGCAGCGTTCGTGCAAGAAATTGGAGTCTCTCGGAGATACAGCAGCGGATGTGCAGCAATACAATGACGCTATCTCCTACTATTCCACTGCATTCTCCCTTGTCTCTCCCTCCCCAGGAGCCATTCTCATCAAACGATGCAGGGTGTTGTTGAAAATGGGATCCTGGAAACAGGCTCTGGACGACGCAAACCAGGTGCAACCCATGCACCAGATCCTGGTAAATCTCATTGACATATCATAACCAGTTGATTGCGCTTGACTCATCATCTCCGTGTGGATATGAGCTAAAACATGCGGCTCTTCACTACGGAGGTGACTACGACAATGCGATTAACGCATTCCAGACAATGCTCTCGAAAATGACTGAGTCATGTGAACCAGACGTTCAGCGTAAGCTGCATCCTCATTGTCATATCAAAGATAGCCTGTTCACATTATTCTAGATCAAGCTGACAAGTATATTAGCCCATCGAAAATACGGGCAACCATCCGAAAAACTGTCCAACGAACCTTGCATCGTTTGCCACACGTGCTCATCAACACTGCCACCGGCCGACTCTACTTCAGAGCCGAGCGAGCGTGCACGTTTGAGTCCCTTCCAATCTTCAAAGAGCTTATATCCTCGATGACAACCCGCATTGACCATGCCCGAATTAAGAAAGAAGTGCGACAGTACTACCGTTACGTCGTCCTGTCGCACAAATGGGAAGACAATGAACCGTCGTTTCAACACGTGGTGCGCGTAAGCGTGTATGATCTAGAAGAATCACCGACGCACCACAAGTTGCAAACATTTTGCAAGATCGTTCGGGATTCCGGGTTCAACTGGGCTTGGAGTGATACATGTTGTATCGATAAAGCTGATCACTACGTGCTCCAAGAATCGCTTGTCGCCATGTTCAGGTGGTTCCAGGATTCTTCCATGATGGTTGTATTCCTTCGTGGTGTTCTCCCTTCATCTCTGCCTGGTGCCCTTGCAGGAAGCATTTGGAACACTCGTGCCTGGACTCTTCAAGAATACATTGCGGCCAAGGTCGTTCGCTTTTACACTCAAGATTGGTCCCTCTATCACGATCTGGATGTGCCGAACCACAAAGATTGCCGAGAAATCGTAGTAGAGATGGAGGAAGCCACCAGGATTTCTGCACAGCAGTTGATGGTGCTTCGTCCGGGTCTTTCGAACATTCGAGAGAAATTGTGTCTTGCCTCGACGCGGGAGACGACGCGTGTGGAAGATGCAGCCTACTCGTTACTTGGCATCTTTTCGGCGATCGGCGTGCCTGTCATTTATGGTGAAGGCGAAGCTTCTCTTGGACGACTAATCGCACACGTCATCACAAGGTCTGGAGATGCGAGTAGCCTTGCGTGGATTGGCGACCAGAGCGCTTTCAACAGTTGTCTACCAGCTCATATCACCGTGTTCAGCGATCCGACGACGTCGCACCTCCCCTTGCCTATTCCCGACTCCGAGATGCAGGCTATAGTCACTACGATGCACAGTCCTTCATTTGACCTTGACATGGCCTTGAAGTTGTATGACTGTCTCGACAAACTTCCAACCCCTCGCTTTGCTGAGAGTCGAATGACACTCCCATGCATTGCCATCGAGCTCCCCTCCTTTTTAGCACATCAAACCGGGGCTGGTTGTGTCTATTGTGCGGACACGTTTGCATTTGGGATGGTGGAAATCAGGACGAGACAGGATCTCACTCGGATGATGCCTCTGTATCTCGTGCACCCATGGTTGGACTCCCTTCTGGCTCACCAAGAACTGCACGGAGGCGCGGTAAGGGACCACAATGTGCTTCCATCCTTGCTGAAATCGGTCACCGAAGATATCTGTGACAACGACATGCCACATGATAATCTATCGCCGCTTCCTGAGTCGCCATCACGCCGCTCCGCTGAAGTAGGGCCGGTGAACAGAGATACGGAGGCACGACGGCTGGTTGCGCGTCTTCGACAACCGTTTGGCGCGTTGATTCTCATGGCGATGTCGACGGGTCGACGGCGTGGTGCGATGCACTACAAGCGGGTTGCGACGGATGACTTGGTCAGTGTACAGTTTCGGGAGGATGTATCGTTGGGTGATGTTCTGGCGAACGTACGCGTACTCGACGTTTTGTGACCAACTAGTAGACAACCAATGTTTTTTTTTTTTTTCAGTCAATATATTTATTCTTTCTGTCGAGTTCCTTCCGTAACTCGTCCGCCCTCTTTGTATCCGATCGCGACCATTCATCAACTTTGAAACTTCATAATGTCCGTGTGATCCATCCTTCTGCTGTCATTCTTCTGGAAAGCACTCCCCAACTCAGGTCAACTGACCCCTCACTCGAATGTAAAATCTGGTATAAGCTCTTTCGATGACGATCCCAATCGTATTTGTGAGCCTCACCGGGTTGTGTGCCACGGTTGCATGAACGATGACGACGTGCACCCCAAAGAAACTTAGCTCTGTGATCCGGAGAGAATGGTATGTCATTCTTTGCTGATCTGCCAGTTTCCACTCACTTGTTGAATTTAGGCCCCCGGCGAAGTACCCGCAACTGAAACTGACAAGGCATTGCATCGCTGCTTGGCCACCCCTTTTACCGTGTACTTGAAGAACTCCAGGGACGATCTATCAACGCGGGCACCATTGAAAACATCTCGGTCCGAGCTGGCGGCCCAGCGGTCGATGGCGAGCAAGTGGTGAAAGTGCTTGGCCAAGCGACCCGAGACGTAATATATATGCTCAAGTAATAATTGACCACCTACGTCCATTTGATGCAAACCCGAACCCGAGATCAATATTCATCACTTTTCTGTTAGGAGTTCGCTTTAGCTTCGAAAGGGCCGAATTCAACATGTTCACGTGGCTCTCCAAGCTACTCGGAAAGGTACTCAACATCTGAATAGCTATTGACTTCCGGTGTCGATTTGGTTGTTTGCGTGCATGCCGTTTGGGGAAGGGTTGATGAAGGCACGGGGGATTTTCTATCAGTCATGGAGGTATACTTCGACAATGTTCAGGAACTCGGGGTACCGTTCAACGCAACCGTTGGAACCATAAATACTCCAGTCGAGTGGTACGAGACTGGAGGAAAGGCGAACGAGCGTTGAACGCGTCGAGTCGAGTATAAGCGATGTCTAGGTAAATAATAATAAATAAATGTCTACGGTAACGGGCTGCATCTCCATCGAAGGGTCACGCGCGATGTCTGCCAACCAATAGGGTCCTCAACAGGAGCATAGACATTACCATCGGTGAATACGCCGATGCCTATATGCACGCCACAACTCAGGTTCGTCTTTCATGGCGTAGAATATGTCGACATCAACCCCTCTGCGAAAACGACCATTTTGATGGTACATGGCTGGCCGAGTCTGTGGAGCAGCTGGGGCCGGCAGATTGAACACTTTCAGGCATGTCCCACGTCTTGGTACGCGTTGTGGCCCGTTTCTCACGTCGCTGTTCAGAGCGACTACCACCTGATGGCCATCAACGTGCGTGGGTTTGGGGGATCCTCGCGTCCTGTCGACATCCAGTCGTCGAGCACCATGGCGGACATCACTATAGATTTAATGTGCGTCCTCGAGCACGTCGGGGTATCATCTGCGGTTTGCATGTGGTAAGCTCAGCAGACTGTGTGTCGAAATCTTCTGACTCGTTGGGAAAAGCCACGATTTGGGTTCTGTCGCGTGCTATGAGGCTGCGAGGAGACGCCCTGACGTGTTCTCTGCCGTGATCGGTGTGGCCATTCCAATTCATGTTGCCATCTCCTAAAGTACCTCCCCTCGTTGGGCAACTTTATACCCGTCGAGGTTATGGCGGCGGCGATACCAACGCTTTCGTACCAAGTCTTTTTCGCCCAAAACACGTCTGAAGCGATCGTCGAGCTGAACAAGGGTGTCAGACGCACGTTGACAGGAACACTGAGGAGCGTCGCGAGTCCGCCTCCCTCGTCGTTTTTTCCTAGTAACGAGACGTACATGGGAGCATGGGATGGCATAGAGGCGAGTCCCTCCTGTTTGTTCCTCGTCCCCGCGTCCATGTTCAATGTGTTTGCTAGATCCCGCCGGTTCCGTTCTTTTCCGAGGAAGAGGAGGATTACTTTGTGAAGAGGTTCGCTAAACAAGAGTCTGATCATTGTATGTGGTCTTTTGCTCCTCACCATATGATGGCTTGACGATTTTCTTTTCGCCCTGGGATTAGCGTTGATGTTTTATACCACCAGTGTAAGTGTCGAGCTCGCCTTTTCTGATCTCCACGCTCAACAACATGCCTAAGAATAAGTACGGGACGTGGAAATCTGCTCATGACCAGGGCAAGTTTACGATTCCCCAGCCCGTGCTCTCCGTGCTCTCTCTCAAGGTAAGTGCAGTATATATACGCTTGTTTTGTGAGAAATTGAAGCGACGGCGTCATGCAAGGACCCCGTCGCTGACTGGGATGCGTTGACCAAGCCTTCGAACGTGTCGAAGTACCTGCCACGGTTGACTACAAAGGTGCATAGCTAAGCAGACGTACTCATCAAGCGTTGATCGGGTTGCATGCATGCAGACGATGGACGGCGCGCATTAGCCTCACATGGAATTCCCGAACGTGTTTAACGCCATCATGGAGGAATCGCTCAAGGGCGTGGAACACAAAGATGACGAGAGAAACGGGGGACAAAATGGATCCCGCGTTGTGACGGACGAACTTTGAGGCCACTGAGCGGAGAGAATGATTGTAATTACCTGTTCCGTAGTCTACGTCGACAAACTGAGGTGGACAATGAATACTTGTCGTAGGTTGGGGTATGCGTCCATTCTCGTCGATTGAAGTCAAACCTTGGAGATGAATAAGCAATCAACGTTGACTGCGCCATTTACATAAGTATGGGGTTACTTCTATTTCTATCTCGACCAGTAAATGGCCATTCGCGCTGTCGTAGACGCGGACAGAGTCAAAATTGGCGATTGCGATGCGATCGCCCTGCGGAGAGTACTTTGCTGTTAACACGAGACTGTCATGGTCGTGGTCAAAATGTTTGTACTTGTTTACTTGACCGAAAGCCCCAAAAAATGGTTTTTCCGCGCGAACCCTCGACGAGTCTTTTTGAGTCGGGCGAGAAATCGACTGGCTTGTGGATCTGACCATCATCGTGCCTAAAGATTTGCTTGTATGTCTTTGTGTTCCACACGAAGATGCCCTCCTTCCATGTCCCAGCTGCGATCCATTTGCCGTCTGGAGAGATAGCGACACTGTCCACCTGGCCCGTACTCATTCTTGCCATTTGCTTGCCATTGCGAGTTCGCCACACTCGAACATCCTCTCTGTCAGCGCTCACGAGAAAGTTACCATCTGGTGAGAAAGCAACTGCCCATCCCACACTACCCACATCGATTTCACTGGGTTGCGGCTCTATTTTCTCACTGGTCAGTACAAGCCTCACCGTCTCATCAACACGCACCAGTCATACTTGGCAAAGGGGGTATCAGCGACACAGCTCGGCTGAGGAGTGTTCAAAGTCGAGGAGCATCAATTGCTATATACACGTTGTCTCTTATCGATACACATCAGCAACTCCGCTCCTGGACCGACAACAAGTCATCACGCTGTGATCATCGCCTATAATGGGCCTTTATATCTTGTCAGACTCGTCATATGCCCCAGTTCACCCTAACGTCTGTAGCCGCAGCGTGACGGACTGCCGCGGTGCAGCGAGGTAACCACAGTGCCAAATCTTCGGACAAGCCGCAAGCGACGTAAGCGGGCGACGCTTCTTGTTCTCGCGCCACCACCTCGTCGCTCGTCCTCGCCCGTTTCAGCGACCCGTCCACTATACCCTACCTCTATTCGACATTCCGGCTCCTCGCAGCTCACTCTCTGGAGTCCAGAGCGCGCGAGCCAGACTGCCACATACATGCTGCTGCGAGGAGTTCCCCACCCGCCCTCGTGCTTCCGTTCCAGGCCGGAGAGCGCTTCGCGCTCTTGCCCGACGATCCGCACCCTCACTCTCGCTCTCGCTCCCCATGTGTACGGAACGCCGTCCAAAGACTGGGCATTTACCGCGCGTCTTGCCATATGCTACCTACCTCCGTTTGCAGTGTTGAAAAACGAGAAACAAGGTGAGTGCTTGAGACCCTTCAAAAACCATATGATAGACCGGGTCAAAGGGACCGTCATTGTCATAGCAGCTGCGTGTAGGTGTCCTAACGTTTAAGACGAGGGATACGCCACAGGCTTGGGGAACGATTTGATGTTCCAGGGGTGAGGTCGCTTCTGGAATGGGAAGGCAAACAGAGAATGTACTCGAGTCTCTTCCCATATGTCAGTAAGCTGACTTGATCGGCGTCATACTGCAGTCTCAATATTGTGCTCGAGACCTCTATGAGTCTGCAGACATCTTCCGGGAACTACAGCTTCCTGGAGGGAAAATCAAAGGGCGCTGGCCGGAAGAAGGTCAGTGTTGAAACGTTGACGTTTATACAAAATTGTTGGATGACAGATGATTTGATGGCTTCGTAGCTAGGCAAGTGCTCGTCGTGAGAGGCTTGGCGTAAATGGCGTCGCCAGGCGCCAGCCATATTCGACGTCCCGATCCCGTCATGCGTTGTGCATAGTCCCAAGTGTACCATGATAGTTAGCAAACAGAAGTGGTACCACAATTGAACCGTAGCTGATGTGAACTCATGCTGAAAAAAGAAAATCACACCATCGGCTGTCTTACTTACAGACGAAGTACTAGTTTACAAAACGTCGAGTACGCGTACGTTCGCCAGAACATCACCCAACGATACGTCCTCCCGAAACTGCACTCTGACCAAAGCGTCGGTCGCAACCCGCTTGTAGTCCACCGCACCACGCCGTCGACCCGTCGAGACCGCCATCAGAATCAGCGCCCCAAACGGCTGTCGAAGACGTGCAACAAGCCGTCGCGCCCCCATCTCTCTGCTCACCGGTGCTATTTCTATTCCAACGGAATGGCGTGACAGCGCATCAGGGAGCGGTGATAGATTGCCGTCCACGTCGTTGTCATGGATCTCTTCCGAGTCCAATGTGGGCGAGAATGGAGGCACGTCGTCGTTCCCTACCGTGCCTCCGTGCATGTCTTCGTGCGCCAGAAGCGAATCCAACCATGGGTGAATGAGATACAGAGGCTCCATCCGAGTCAGATTCTGTCTTGTCCTGACTTCCACCATCCCGAATGTAACAGTGTCTGCGCGATAGACACGACCCGCCCCTGTTCGATATCCTATAAGGGAGGGGAGCTTGAAGGCAATGCATGAGAGTGTCATTCGACTCTCAGCAAAGCGAGGTATTGGAAGTTCGTTGAGGAAGTCGTATAACTTCAGCGCTGTGTCGAGGTCGAACGAAGGAGTATGCATCCCAGTGACCATAGCCTCCATCTCGGAGTCGGGAATAGGCGAGGGGAGGTGTGATGTCGCTGGTTCGTTGAACACAGCGATATGAGCTGGCAAACAACTATTGAAAGTGCTGTGGTCCCCAACCCATGCAAGGCTACTTGCATCTCCAGATCTTGTGATGATGTTTGCGATGAGTCGTCCCAGAGAAGCTTCACCTTCACCATAAATAACGGGGACGCCAATGGCCGAAAAGATGCCAAGTAACGAATAGGCCGCGTCTTCCACACGCGTCGTCTCCCGCGTCGAAGCGAGACACAATTTCTCTCGAATACTGCCAAGACCTGGACGAAGCGCCATCAACTGCTGTGCAGATATTCTGATGACTTCCTCCATCTCTGCTATGATTTCCCGACACTCTTTGTGGTTTGGAACATCTAGATCGCGATAGAGGGTCCAATCTTGAGTGTAAAATCGAACCACCTTGGCCGCAATGTATTCCTGAAGAGTCCACGCGCGAGTGTTCCAAGCGCTTCCTGCAAGGGCACCGGGGAGGGATGAAGGGGGAACACCACGAAGGAATACAAACATCACGGAAGAATTCTGGTACCACCTGAACATGGAAACAAGCGATTCTTGAAGCACGGAGTGATCCGTTTTATCGATGCAACATGTATCGCTCCAAGCCCAGTTGAACCCGGAGTCCCGAGCGATCTTGCAAAATGTTTGCAACTTGTCGTGCGTCGGTGATTCTTTTAGGTCATACACTGCTATGTGTACCACGTGGTGGAACAATGGTTCGTTGTCTTCCCATCTGTGCGATAGGACGGCGTAACGGTAGTACTGTTGTACTTCCTCCTTGATCCGAGTGTGGTCGATGCGGGTTGTCATCGAGGATATAAGCTCTTTGAAGATTGGAAGGGACTCGAACGCGGACGCCTGCTCGGCTCTATTGTGGAGTCGGCCGGTGGCAGTGTTGATGAGCACGTGTGGCAGATGACGCAATGTTTGTTGGATAGTTTTGCGGATTGCTGCCCGTGTTTTCGATGGGGTAACGTATTTGTGGGCTTGCTCTGTCGAATAATGTGAACAGGTTACCTTTGTCATGACAACGAGGATCCTTACGCTGCATCTCTGGATCACGAGACTCTGTCATCTTTGAGAACATTGTCTCGAACGCTGTAATTGCATTGTCATGGTCACCTGCATGGTGTAGAGCCGCATGTTTTAGCTCGTATCCCCACGGAGAGGATTCATCAAGAGCAATCAACTGGTCATGATGCGTCAATAAAATTGACCGGGATCTGGTAAACGAGGTGCACCTGGTTTGCGTCGTCTAGAGCCTGTTTCCAGGATCCCATTTTTAACAGTACCTTGCATCGTTTGATGAGAATAGCTTTAGGGGAAGGGGAAATGAGGAACAGCGCTGCGGAATAGTGAGAGATGGCATCATTGTATCACTGCGCATCCACCGCTGTATCACCAAGAGACTCCAACCTCTTGTATGAACGCTGCCTGAAATCTGAGAACGTGACACATGAGTGAATATATTACACAGCATGGGCAACTACCCACCAAGGGGCCAGTCGAGATATTCACCATGCCCATCCGTTTCAATCATTAGTTCACGGGAAAACTTGACCGCATCCTCTGTGTGACTCAATGCATACAAGGCTTCACAGAGCTGTCGACGAACCGTCATGGCGAAATCATCGAATTTCCATCCGGTTATCTGTTGCAAAAGGTGAGGTTAAGTTGCGACACTTCTGTTAAAAAACTCACCAATGAGATCGCATGGAGAGGTTGACCGGCGTAGTCTCGCATCCGTGCCCGTGCATGCTCGAATGACAGTACTGCACTCTCCCAATTACTGTTTTCCATCTGCGAGTTTCCAAGCAGAAGATGCATGTATGCCTGTTGGAACTGTCAGTGGCAATATTTACCATGTGATAGCACGTCGAACACGTACCTGAACCGTATAGCATACATCATTGAGGCGGACAGTAGCAATGAGATTGTCCATGCGTGATAACGCATCGGGGTGGTCTCCGGCCATGAACACAATGATTGCCTAAAGGACATGAGCATTATGAGGGGAACAAATAGGAATGCAAACCTTCAGGAGGAGGAGAAAGGTAATGTGGGATGAATGGTAGTACTTGAATGCAATGTCGCAGGCCCGATAAGCCTTATCCCTTTCGCCTTTTCCAACATGGGCTATGCTCTTTGCAATAAATGCAATGATGGACGGCTTGATATTGATAGACTTGATTAAATTGACGAACGAATTAACGTCAATAATTGTGAGAGCGGAGGAACAAATACCTCGTCCGCATCTTGGAGCACAGTGTCCCACAATTGGAGACGAGCCCGGATGAGGGCTCTGTTAGCAAGTACATAGGAACTGGGATTCTGAGATGCGGTAATTCCTGCAGTCAACAGCTGGTTTATGTTTTCAAGCTGATCATGCTTCCATAATTCAAGCATGGCGTCGTCAATTTCAATGTCAGGTTCCCGAAGAATAGGGTGTAGATGAGACGATGGAAATATGACAGCATTGTCGAGCTGGGTGGCAGGTTCCTGGGAAGTGATGTGTGGACTAGACAATGGAATGGAATGCTAAGCGAAAAGGTGATCAATCCAGACATGCGATGATACGACGAGACATGATACTCACGACGTTGCGAGGTAGACTTTGGAGGCTAAGTTTCCCGTCCCTGCTACCGATTGCTAAAAACCAGTCGTCTGGAGAGAATTTGATAGAAAATATGTTATCATTGTGTTCGACGAGTGCAAGCTGGGTATGTGTTGCCATGTTCCAAAATGATACTGTGTGATCAGTGGAAAGTGCAATGTACATTCCGCAGTTTGAAAGGGCAATGTACGAATAGTCGTTGATGCTGGGGACCGACCATTCCACGACCAGTGACCCGCTAGAGGCGTTGTATTCCTGGATTGTACTCCCGGATACGCAAATGATGTGGTTGTTCAACCAGACAAGGCCTTTATTGTGGTTTAGGGTTACTTTCACATTTATCTCGACAAGCAAATGGCCGTCTGTGCTGTTGTAGATGCAGACATAATCAAGAATACTAGTACTGATTGCGATTGCGATGCGATTGCCTTGTGGAGAGTATTTTGCTGTTCCCACGCAACCTTTGTGTTCAAGTGTGTGTACTTGTTTACTTGCTAGGAAGTCCCACACAACGGCTCCTGCGGTCGAACCCACAATGAGTCTTTTCGAGTTGGGCGAGAAATTGACAATATTGTCCCACAAGTCATCCCAGTGCTTGAAGACCTGCTCGTACGTATCTGCGTTCCACACGAAGATGCCCATCCCATATGCTCCAGCTGCAATCCATTTGCCATTGGGAGAGATGGCAACATTGTCCACCCAGCCCATGCTCATGTTTGCCATGTGCTTGTGAACGCGGATTTTCCATACTCGAACATCCCTGTCGTCGCCGCTCACGAGATACTCACCGTTTGGTGAGAATGCTATCACCATTACCGGACGACCCACATCAATTTTGACGGGTTGCAACTCTATTTTCTCACTGGTCAGCACCAGCCCCTCTGTCTTATCAACATGCACCAGTCATACGCG